>ML285715.1:0-114893 GCA_005239495.1 Nicotiana undulata
CTGAAATTCCCATGATGCCGAGTACTTCCCAATCATTCAGTCCCTAATTCATATTTAGTTTATATTGTTTTCCAGTCCATACTGATTTATGTTACTCTGGGGATTAACTCTCCCCTCTGGTAGTCGTGTTGGAGTTACGAACTTATTTCTTGAAATGACGATATAACCTTATGGCCTATACTCTTTCGTCGTCTTAAGGCCCATTACCTTTCGTCTCTTACTTCATTTGGCTATAGGTTTTGTAACACTCTACCGTTTTCATCAATGTATCACACCTTATTTATAATGCTTCCTTCTCTCTCTTCTTATTACTCTGCTAATGTTTCTGCATATCCCTTTTATTGTGAAAACTTCAATACGACATTCTTTCACTTTTAGCTTTTCTTTGCTCCATCCAGTGGCTCTTCAAGTTGCTTAACGTTCTCGCTTTACTAGGGACGCGAGCCACACTAAGGTAATATGTATACCTTCAAGGCTTATAGTGCATGTCTTTGTAGTACTCATATCTGGCTGAACTATTTTAAAGTGTACCATTTGGGTGTCTCACAAGGAGATCTATTGGCACATTTGCAATATCCTTCAGAAATGTCAACTGTCACAAACAATTCATCCATCATATCTTCTTATACTACTTCTATTAACCCCCATAGGGCATATCTGGAATGGGTGCGACCAATTGTATATACCTCTGTTACTATTGAATATAACTCAAAAAGATTATGTGCATCTTCCTGAATTATAGACACCGTTAACCTTTGTTAACTGGACGCCTCGTACCTTTCTTCATCTTGCTTCTTTTGCTTGTTGAAACTTGTATTTATCTTCTTAATCTCTCATTGTCTTTCACTATAGAGGTGGATAGGCATTCTTGCCTTAAGGCTCCTTATTGGGGCGTTAAGATTTAAATAATTTATCTTTATTGCTATGCTTGCTGTTTATCATTGTGTTGTGAACTATTATAAAATAACCAATGCGTAGTAAAGTGATGGTTGGCTAGCCTAGTTCCACGATAGGCGCCATCACGGCCTGTTAGGATTCGGGGTCGTGACAAGTTGGTATCAGAGCTCTAGGTTACATAGGACTCAACGGTCATGAGAAGGTTTAGTAGAGTCTTGCGGATCGGTACGGAGTCGCATGTACTTATCTTCGAGAGGCTGCAGAACTTTTAGGAAGCATCTCCATTTTTCTTGAACTCTATCGTGCCATCTATTGATTCGAGAAATCTAAACTTACGTTGTTTCATTCTCTCATAGATGGTGAGGACACGCAATACCGCTCAGGGTGACCAGACACCAGCCAGACCCACAAGGGGTCGGGGCCGTGGTAGAGGTAGGGGACTAGCCCGCGCAGCAGCCGAGACAGTGCCATAGGATCCCCCTATCGTTTAGGATCAGGTTCCCGCCGATGGTGCTCCAGCGGAACAGGCTCAGGTACCGGCAGTGCCTATTATTATTGCGGGTCTTCAGGAGACCCTGGCTCAAATATTGACAGTATGTTCTAGTTTAGCTCAGGCAGCTGGTATGGCTATTACTTCCACTGCAGCTCAGGCCGGGGGAGGCAAGCAGACTCCAGCTGCCCGGATACTTGAGCAGGCTGTACGGGATATTCAGACACCGGGAGAAGCCCCAGCTCAGCCGATTGTCCCAGTCCAGGATTTTGTGGTTCCAGCTATGCCCGAGGATGAGCAGCGTAGACTGGAGAGGTTCAACAGACTTAAGCCTCCGATTTTCAGTGGCACAGAGGGTGAGGATGCCCAAGGTTTTCTGGATAAATGCCAGAGGATACTACGTACTATGGGTATTTTGGAGACCAGTGGGGTCTCGTTTGCTACATTTCAGTTTGTTGGTGCTGCTTTTACTTGGTGGGAGTCATTCGAGAGGCGTAGGTCGGTTGGTTCAGCACCACTCACTTGGCATCAGTTCTCTACGATCTTTTTGGAGAAGTATGTTCCTCAGTCCCATAGAGAGGAGCAGCGCAGACAATTTGAGCAGTTGCGTCAGGGAGAGTTGTTAGTTACTCAGTAATAGATGAGGTTTTCCGAGTTGGCCAGACATGCTTATGAGATTGTCCCTACTGATAGGGAGAGGATTAGGAGTTTTGTAGATGGTCTTACTTATCAGCTTTGGATCTTGATGACTAGAGAGAGAGTGTCTGGAGCTAAATTTGAGCAGGTTATTAACATTGCTCGGGATATTGAGTCGGTTCGTAGGAAGGATTGTGAGGAGAGAGAGGTCAAGAGGCCTCGGGGAGCAGGTAACTTCAATGGTGCCCCTTCTAGAGGGCAGTTTCAGCACAGCAGAGGTCGTCCATTTAGACTTCCACAGCCAGTTCGCCCAGCTTATAGTGGTGTATCTTCGGGGCAGGGTCCTCGCAATTCTCATCAGGGACGTTCATCTTTTAGTGGCCTTCCAGCTCGGAGCTCCGCCCGAGCATCATCTTATCAAGGTTATTCCATGCATGGTTCGTTTGGTGGTCATCAGGGTGGCAGAGGTCCTCGTTCGTTTTCATCTCCAGCTTCAGGTGGTTGTTATGAGGGTGGAGAGTTTGGACATGGGTGGAGGCAGTGTCCCCGTCGTCCTAGTAGTTCATCCCAGCAGAGGGTCCAGCCCTCGGCTTTAGCCCCAGTCACTTCACCACCAACCCAGGCTGCTAGGGGTGGTGGTCAGGCAGCTAGAGGCCGTCCTAGAGGGGGAGGTCGAGCAGGTGGAGGCCAGTCGCGTATTTATGCACTTCCGGTTAGGCCTGATGCTATGGCATCCGATGCAGTGATTACAGGTACTATTTCAGTTTGTCACGGTGATGCTTTGGCTTTATTTGACCCTGGTTCCACGTACTCTTATATCTCATCCTATTTTGCTCATTTTCTTAATATGCCCCGTGAGTCTAGTTACTTTTGTTCATGTTTCAACTCCGGTGGGCGGTACTATTATTGTGGACCGTGTGTACCGGTCGTGTCTTATATCTATTGGGGGTCTGGAGACCCGAGTGGACCTGATGTTACTCAGTATGGTCGATTTTGATGTGATTCTGGGTATGGATTGGTTATCCCCATGTCATGCTATTCTTGATTGTCACGCTAACACCGTGACCTTAGCTATGCCCGGAGTACCGAGAGTTGAGTGGAGAGGGTCTATAGAGCATGTACCTAGTAGAGTGATTTCTTATTTAAAGGCTCAGCGTATGGTTGAGAAAGGGTACGAATCTTATCTTGCTTTTGTGAGCGATGTTAGTAGTGAGACTTCATCTGTTGATTCTGTTCCCGTAGTTTGTGATTTCCCGAATGTATTCCCTGCAGACCTGCCAGGCATGCCATCCTGACAGGGATATTGATTTCTGTATTGACCTGGTGCTAGACACTCAACCTATCTCTATTCCAACTTACCGCATGGCACCAACGGAATCGAAAGAACTGAAAGAGCAGCTTCAGGAACTCTTAGATAAGGGGTTTATTTGGCCTAGTGTGTCACCTTGGGGTGTACCGGTGTTGTTTGTGAAAAAGAAAGATGGCTACATGCGTTTGTGTATTGATTATAGGCAGCTGAATAAGATTACGGTGAAGAATCGTTATCCTTTGCCTCGTATTGATGACTTATTTGATCAGCTTCATGGAGCTAAGGTGTTCTCCAAGATTGACTTGAGGTCGGGGTATCATCAGTTGAAGATTCGGGATTATGACATTCCGAAGACTGCTTTCAGGACCAGATATGGTCATTATGAATTCCTGGTTATGTCATTTGGGCTGACCAATGCCCCAACAACGTTCATGCAATTGATGAACATTGTGTTTCAGCCTTACCTTGATTCGTTCGTCATTGTGCTCATTTATGACATCCTGGTTTATTCTCATAGCCAGGAAGAGCATGCTCAGCACTTGAGGATTGTGTTACAGAGATTGAGGGAGGAGAAGCTTTATGCGAAATTCTCTAAGTGTGATTTTTGGCTTGGTTTAGTGGCTTTCTTGGGGCATGTGGTGTCTAGTGAGGGTATTCAAGTTTATCCAAAGAAGATTGAGGCGGTGGAGAGTTGGCCCAGACCGTCTTCAGCTACAGAGATTCAGAGTTTCCTCGGTTTGGCGGGTTACTACCGTCGCTTTATGGAAGGATTCTCTTCTATTGCTTCACATCTGACAAGATTGACACAGAAGGGTGTTCCATTAAGGTGGTCCGATGAGTGTGAGGAGAGCTTTCAGAAGCTCAAGTCAGCATTGACCACATCTCCGGTATTAGTGTTGCCTACTGGTTCGGGTTCTTATACGGTCTATTATGATGCTTCTAGAGTTGGTTTGGGAGCGGTATTGATGCAGGACAGTAGGGTGATTGCCTACGCGTCTATAAAGTTGAAGTTGCACGAGAATAATTACCCAGTGCACGATCTTGAGTTAGCTTCCATTGTTCATGCCTTAAAGATTTGGCGTCATTACTTGTATGGGGTACAATGTGAGATTTTCACTGATCATCGTAGCTTGCAGTATCTGCTGAGGCAGAAGGATTTGAATTTACCTCAGAGGAGGTGGTTGGAGTTTCTCAAGGATTATGATCTTACTATTTTGTATCACCCGGGAAAATCCAATGTGGTGGCCGATGCCTTGAGTCGCAGAGCCGAGAGTTTGGGGAGTCTAGCTTACCTTTCAGTAGCAGAGCGACCTTTAGCACTTGATGTTTAGGCTTTAGTGGGTCAGTTGGTAAGATTGAATTTGTCAGACCCTCCGCAAGTATTAGCTAGCATGGATTCCCGGTCTTCCTTATTTGATCAGATTAAATCTTGGCAGTATGATGACCGACACTTGTTAGCTATTCAGGATAGATTCGGTTGAGGAGATGCCAGAGATGTGACTATTGGTGATGATGGAGTTATGAGGATGCAGGGCCGTATTTGCGTGCTCAATGTAGAGGGTATTCGAGAGTTGATATTATCAAAGGCTCACAACTCGCGGTATTCTATCCATCCGGGTGCCGCGAAGATGTATCAGGATCTGAGACATCAGTATTGGTGAAGGCGGATGAAGAGAGATATTGTTGAGTATGTAGAACGGTGTCTCAACTGCCAGCAGTTCAAGTATGAGCACCAGAGACCAGGTGGTTTGCTTCAGAGGTTAGATATTCCAGAATGGAAATGGGAGAGAATTACTATGGATTTTGTAGTTGGGCTTCCACTGACTTCGAAGGGTTTTGATGCTATTTGGGTCATTGTGGATAGATTGACAAAGTCCGCGCATTTCATTCCTGTCAGTACTACTTATACTTCAGAGCGGTTAGCTGGTATTTACATTAAGGGGATTGTCTGGTTGCATGGAGTTCCGGTTTCTATTATTTCTGATAGAGGTACTCAGTTCACATCTCAGTTTTGGAGGGTCGTACAGACAGGTATGGGTACTGATGTAGAGTTGAGCACTGCATTCACCCTCAGATTGACGGGCAGTTGGAACGGACTATTCATATATTGGAAGATATGTTGCGGGCTTATGTGATTGATTTTTGTGGTTCATGGGACCAGTTTCTGCCACTAGCGGAGTTTGCATATAATAACAGCTATCAGTCCAGTATTCAGATGGCCCCGTATGAAGCTTTATATGGTAGGAGGTGTAGATCTCCGGTTGGTTGGTTCGAGCCTGGTGAGGCTAAGTTATTGGGCATGGATTTGATTCAGGATGCGTTGGAGAAGGTGAAGTTGATTTAGGAGCGACTTCGCAAGGAGCAGTCTAGGCAGAAGAGTTATGTGGACCGGAAGGTCCGGGATGTGTCATTTATGGAAGGTGATAAGGTAGTGCTAAAGGTATCACCCATGAAGGGTGTTATGAGGTTCGGAAAAAGAGGAAAGCTGAGTCCCCAATTTATTGGTCCTTTTGAGGTGCTTCAGAAGGTTGGAGAGGTGGCTTATAGACTTGCTTTACCACCCAACTTGACGAGTGTCCATCTAGTATTTCATGTGTCGATGCTCCGGAAATATGTTGGTGACCCGTCTCATGTGTTAGATTTCAGCATAGTTCAGCTCGAGGGTGATATGTCATATGAGGTGGAGCCAGTAGCAATTTTGGCTCGTGAGGTCAGAAAGCTGAGATCTAAGGAGATAACATTAGTAAAGGTGTAGTGGAGAGGTCAGCAGTGGAGGAGGCTACTTGGGATATCGAGTGGGAGATGCAGAGCAAATATCCTCACTTGTTTGAGACTCCAGGTATGTTTCTAGACCCGTTCGAGTACGAACGTTTGTTCAAGAGGGGGAGAATGTAATGACCCGGTCTGTCGTTACGTAGAACCTGCATTATAATTACTTCTATTGCCTTGTCATAGCTTGGTTTAACTATTATTGATGTGTTAGAGTTGGTAGGCTTGAAATCAGAATGGTTGTAGTGAGAGTTTAGTCACTTAGTCTTTAAAAATAGCCTTGAGGTTGGAAAAGCCAACCGAGAGTTGACTAATTGGTAAGCGATCTCAGAATGCAGATTTTATGGCTCGAATAGCTTCGTTAGGTGATTTGGGACTTAGGAATGTGTTAAGAATAATTTTGTGATGTCCGGTGTAGAATTAGGCTTGAATTGGCGAAAGTTAGTTTTAGCGATTTCCGGTCGGCAGTGAAAAATAGGCTATCAGGGTCGGAATGAAATTCCGACAGTTTGAATAGGTTCACAATGTCATTTTGGATATGTCTGCAAACTTTCAGGTCAATCGGAGTTGTTTTGGATAGTTTCGGCGTCGTTGAGGGATTTTAGAAATTTCAAAGTTTTTAGGCTTGAATCCGACGTGATTTTGGTGTTTTGATGTTAGTTTTGGTGTTCCGAGGGTGCAACTAAGTTTAAATGATCATATGTGACGTGTTAGTATGTTTGGTTGCGGTCCCGAGGGGCTCGGGATTGATTTCGAATGGTTAACGGAAAGTTCGAAGTTGGAAATTGCAGCAAAAAGCTGCTGGTGAGGAATCACAGTGATTTCCACACCTGCGGAAGATTGACCGCAGGAGCGGACAAGGTACCGCAGGTGCGAAAAATGGGTCGCAGGTGTGGAACCCCTGGGCAAAAAGTATAAATTAAAACCCTCTGCGACCATTAAACCTTTTAACACCATTTTTGAACGGGAAAAGAGCTTGGAGGCGATTTTGTAGAGGGAAAATAAGTGTTCTTCATAGAGGTAAGTATCTTGGTCATTAGAACTCGATTACAGGTAATTTAAGACCTTAATATCAGTGTAAATGTATGGAAAATCAGTAGAAAAAGGGGAAATTAGGGCTTGAGATTATGAGACCTTTAGGGTCGATTTGAGGGGTCAAACGAACTCCGATATTGGTGTTCTTTATATGTACGAACTCGTGAGAGGACGAAGAACATTTTGGTATAAAAATTTTTGAGTTCGGCACACGGGCCCAAGGGTCGGGTTTGACCGAATTCAGAGTTTTGAGCTATTCGATATTTTTCAATGGGAATTTTTTCCTTGAGCATAATTTGATGATAAAAATATGAACTTGGTAGATTTGGAGCATCCAGAAGTTGATTCGAAAGGCAAACGCATTGCGAAGTAGTTTCAGGCTAGTTTGAGGTAAGTAATGTCTTTAAATCCTGTCCTGAGGGTATGAAACCCCGGACTATGCACCCTTTCAAGGGTTTTGAAATGCAAAGGTTGAAACTTTGGAAATAGCTTCCCTATTCAGGCGACTATTGAGTTGCTAAACCAACTTTTAAGCCTATGCTTAATTAGTATTATTATATTATGATATGATTTGTGTTGTAAGCCGCGTTTGGGGCCTAGTGCCGATCTGTTTACCCCCGTGGGGGATGTTTTTACTATTTTCCTCACTGCTATGTTATGATTTTACACTCAGTCCTTCCTATGAAATTGTTTTGACACTCAGAGTATTTTGATACTATTTCTTGAAATTGAAACACTGTTTTTGGGTCGAGAACCCGGTATATTTATGGCCTAAGGGCAAATCGAGAGTGTCTGACTGAGTGAGGCTTTCAGGCCTATATTGTGAGAGGCTTTCAGGCCTATATTGTGAGGATATGAGGGAGGCTTTCGGGCCTATATTGTGAGAGGCTTTCGGGCCTATATTGTGAGAGGCTTTCAGGCCTATATTGTGAGAGGCTTTCAGGCTTATGTTGTTATAGCGCTTGGGATGTAGGAGTCCCTCCGGAGTCTGTACACACCCCAGTGAGCGCAGGTACCTATTGAGTGATGATTATTACCCGCGGGGCTGATACTGAGTGATGATTATTGCCTGATGGGCTGATACAAAGTGATTGTGAGAATGCCTGATGGGCAACTATTACGAGAAATGATTTTGGCCTGAGGGGCAGTTTTATTAAAATGATTTTTTTTCGAAGTTTTTGAACTTTAAACCACTTGTTTTCAAACTGGTTCTTATTGAGGATTTTACTGATAAGTATTGATATTATACTTGTTTCAAAGGATTTTCTAGCAATTAGTTTTCAAACTCATGTAATTGCTGATGTTTTACTGTTTTTGTGAATTGGTGTATCTGTACTGTGTGTTTTATACTTCTCAGACTGCGATTTATTTTCATTACTACTAAGTTGGCATACTCATAAAGACTCCATGTGCCTCTGTGCGCAGACCCAGGTACCGATTTGGAGCAGTGGCTGTCTTGTTCGTTAGCAGCAGTTCACGGGATTTCGAGGTAGCTGTCCAGCGTCCACAACTTCTCCATTTCCCTTCCTTGATTAGTATCAGAAATTGATTCATAGACATTTATTATGATATTAGCAGAGTTAAATTTATTTCTTTTTAGATGCTCATGATCATTGACTCCAGTCTTGGGAGGTTTTGTCTAGAGTTGTTTAGACTATTATTGGGGCGTTAAGATTTAAATAATTTATCTTTATTTCTATGCTTGTTGTTTATCATTGTGTTGTGAACTATTATAAAAGAACCAATGCGTAGTAAAGTGATGGTTGGCTAGACTAGTTCCACGATAGGCGCCATCACGGACTGTTAGGATTCGGGGTCGTGACATGTACCAATAGAATCCTTTACCATAAATAAAAATGTACCATATTAGGATTTTCCCTTCGTATATAAAGGGGACCCCAATCATTTGTAAAGATCATCTCATTACTGGCTAAAGAATATTCTATCTTACTTTTCTCGTTTACTATGCTCCATAATTTTTCTTCAGCTTTATAGATCTTACTTTATTGTTCTTGCTTTATTATCCTTAACCCACCTCGAGGCCCCCGAGAATATCGAGCTCGAGGTCCCTATTGCTCTATTAACGCTAGTTTGGTTCATCAATTCTTCTCACTTTCACTTAATACTTGTCTATTCACTAACAATGAAACAAATCATGTATCTTTAAAACCACAAATCAAATTGAATTGTTACTCGTATTTTTCGAGGTAAACAGTTTGGCGCCCACAATGGGGCTAAAGATAATAGTGATTATTTCAGTGCTAATTTTCTGATAACACACGTTATTCTTCACACTTTTTCTTGTCAAATATTCTTTAATTTCATGCTAAAATATGTCGAACTCGGCAAACGCACCAGTACATGGTAACGACGACCTCGGATTCCATGGAGAAAATAATGCAACCGCTTCAGGGACCGGTGTGCCACCGCTCAACCCTGGGGTAGCACCAGCACCTAACCTAGTCGACTTGGGCACTGATGTTGAAGGAAGTGTACGCGGAGAGGACCATCCTGACGCCCAAAGCACACATGCTCGAGGAGAAAGAGAAGTCAGTCTACAAGTGATTTTTTAAATGTTGCAAGAACAACATGTTGCTATTGCTCAGTTTCAAAGTAAGCAAAAGACTCTGAGCGTGGCAGGACCAGAAATTATGCATCGTGCAGATTCAGCCCCAGAGAGGTCAAGCAACAATGGTTCGGGAGCTGACCTTACCATCATGAGAATGCTCGAAGAACTCATAAAGAGGATCGAGTCGGGAGAAAAAAGGATCGAGGACAACAACAAGAAGATGGGAAAATACAACTCGTGGGTCAACCAAATACCGGGAGCACCTCCGGTTTTGAAAGGACAAGGTTCAAAGAAGTTTGTACCAAAACGTTTTCCCCCGAGTGCGGCCCCGAATCCCATTCCAAAGAAGTTTCACATGCCGGACATACCCAAATATAACAGGACCACCGATCCCAATGAGCACATCACCACATATACTTGTGGTATAAAAGGAAATAATTTGGAAGACGATGAGATTGAGTCTGTTTTGTTAAAAAGGTTTGGGGAAACTCTGTCTAAAGGGGACATGATTTTGGTACCATAACCTCCCCCCCAAACTCTATCGATTCGTTTGCCATGTTGGCAGACTCATTTGTAAAGGCACATACTAGTGCCATAAAGGTTCAACAAGGAAGTCAGATGTATTCAAAATCAAGCAAAGGGAGAACGTGATGTTGAGGGAATTTGTATCCCGGTTCTAGGTTGAACGAATGGAGTTTCCACCAGTCTCCGATGACTGGGTTGTACAAGCTTTCACTCAGGGGCTAAATGAACGGAGTTCGATAGTTTCGAGGCAGCTGAAGCAGAACTTGATCGAGTATCCCACCGTGACTTGGGCGGATGTACATAACAAATACCAGTCAAAGATTAGGGTCGAAGATGGCCAGTTGGGAGCCCCCTCAGGCTCGGTTTATCCAAGAAGATTGATAGAAAAGGAGTCGAGAGATGCATACAAGGAGTCAAGTTCGATCAAGGAAAGATATCAGTCGTACATCAAAGACCGAAGGAACACTTCGAGGCATAACATACCTTGGAATGATCGAAGAGCAGATCGAGGTCAGAATTCCCGGGGACTCATACCGGGTTCGATAGGAACTCAAGACCGGTGAAGGCACCCCGATTGTCAGAGTACAACTGCATCATCGATTCCTCGAGTATCGTCTCAGCCATTAGCAAAATTAGAGATACCAGATGGCCTAATCCCATACAAACTGATCCTTCTCAGAGGAACCCCAACTTGATGTGCAAGTATCATGGTACTCATGGGCACAGGACCGAGGATTGCAGGAAACTTAGAAATGAGGTAGCCCGATTGTTCAACGAGGGGCACCTTTGGGAATTTCTCAGCAACCTGGCAAAGACCATTTCCGAGAAAGAGACACAAATCGGAAGAATGAACCAGAAGAACCTCAACATGTCATTCACATGATCATCGACGGAGTTGACGTCCCGCAGGGACCCATATTCAAACGCACCAAAGTATCAATCACAAGGGAGAAATGGACTCGGGACTACATGCCCGAGGACACCCTCACATTCAACGAGGAAGACATTGAGGGCTTATCTCAACCTCAAAACGATGCACTGGTAATTTCTATTCTTTTAAATAAAGTTCAAGTTAAACGTGTTCTCGTGGATCCAAGTAGCTCAGCAAATATAATCAGATCGAGGGTCGTGGAGCATCTCGGGCTGCTTGACCAAATCATACCAGCATCTCGAGTCTTGAAAGACTTCAACATTGCAAGTGAAAAGACGAAGGGGGAAATCATCCTCCAGTCAACGTGGCCGGAACCATACAGGACACAAAGTTTCATGTCATCGAAGGAGACATGAGGTATAACGCTTTGCTGGGAAGGCCATGGATCCACAGCATAAGGGCAGTTCTATCAACGCTTCATCAAATTATGAAGTTCCCAACAAAAGATGGCGTGAAAACGGTATATGGGGAGCATCATGCATCTAAGGAGATGTTTGTAGTCCATGACTTGGCGCTAGTATCGACGCCATCCACATCGGAAAAGTCGAACGTCGAGGACATGAAAATAGCCAAATAGCAATCATAGCACATGTCCTCGGCTGAGCTCGAGGAACATGTGATCGAGGAACAGATGATCAAGGACGAAGAAGAAGATTTCCTTACCCCTCGAGCCTTCGTCGCCCCCGAGGAGTCAGCTGCGGCGAAGTCCACGATCGAGGAGCTCGAGCAGGTGATATTGATTGAATACCTGCCGGAACGAAAGGTATACTTGGGGACGGGATTAACTCCTGAACTCAGGAAAAAACTCATTCAATTCCTTATCCATAACATTGATTGCTTTTCTTGGTCCCACTTAGATATGATAGGGATCCCACCAGAGATAACCACCTATCGACTAAGTGTCGATCCCAGATTTAAACCGGTGAAGAAAAAGAGGAGGCCTCATTCCGAGGTAAAGCACGCATTCATCAAAAATGAGGTAACCAAACTTCTCAAGATAGGATCCATTAGGGAAGTAAAATATCCCGAGTGGCTACCGAACGTAGTGGCAGTCCCTAAAAAGGAAACAAACTTAGAATGTGTGTAGACTACAAATATTTGAACAAAACATGCCCTAAAGATTCTTTCCCACTGCCCTACGTCTCCGGGTACAATCGAATTCAAATGAACCCAGAGGACCAGGAAAAGACTTCGTTTATCACGAAGTATGGTACGTATTGATATAATGTAATTCCCTTCGGGCTAAAAAACGCAGGAGCTACACATCAACACCTAGTTAATAAAATGTTCGAACATCAGATAGGCAAATCTATAGAAGTTTACATTGATGACATGCTAGTTAAGTCTGTGCGCGCAGAGGACCATTTGAATCATTTGCAGGCGACGTTCGATATCTTAAGAAAGTATAACATGAAACTCAACCCCAAGAAATGCGCCTTTGGAGTCGGCTCAGGTAAGTTCTTAGGTTTCATGGTATCAAACAGGGGGATTGAGATCAACCCCGATAAAATCAAAACATCGAGGAAATCAATGTCGTAAACAATGTGAAAGTCGTACAACGGCTAACCGGACGGATAACTGCCCTAGGCTGATTTATCTCGAGGTCATCATATAGGAGTCATCATTTCTTTTCCCTACTCAAGAAGAAGAACAACTTTGCATGGACCCCGGAGTGTCAACAAGCCCTAGAAGAATTAAAACGGTACCTCTCGATCCCACCCTTGCTTCATACTCCACAGAAGGATGAAAAACTCTACTTGTATTTAGCCGTGTCCGAGGTAGCGGTAAGTGGCGTGTTGGTTCGAGAAGAACAAGGTACACAATTTCCTGTCTATTATGTAAGTCGGACCCTAGGAAATGCTGAAACTAGGTACCCGCATTTAGAAAAGTTAGCTCTTGCATTAATAAGCGCATCGAAGAAGTTAAAGCCATATTTTTAATGTCATCCCATATGTGTATTGACTATATATCCACTTCGTAATATCGTGCATAAGCCCAAATTATCAGGCCGATTGGCAAAATGGGCCATCGAACTCGGGGGGTACACTATCGAATATTAACCTCGAACGGCTATCAAGTCTCAAATTTTGGCAAACTCGTGACCGATTTTTCGCCTGCCCTCGTACTCGAAGTAGAAAAGGAAATCATGCTAAAAAAGGGTGCATCATCGGGGGTATGGACCCTCTTCACAGACGGTGCCTCGAATGTGAAAGGGTCTGAAATCGGCATTGTTTAAAAACCGCCTATGGGCAATATCATTAGGCAATCTATCAAAACGTCTAAATTGACTAACAATGAGGCCGAATATGAGGCTATGATTGCAGGTCTCGAAATAGCCAAGGGAATGAGAGCAGAGGTCATTGAGGCCAAGTGTGACCCTCTTTTGGTAGTAAACTAGGTAAACGGGAGCATCGAGGTTCGAGAAGATAGAATGCAAAGGTACTTAGACAAACTTCAAGTGACATTGCATCACTTCAAAGAATGGACACTGGTCCATGTACCTCGAGAACAGAATAGCGAGGCCGATGCACTCGCAAATCTGGGGTCATCGGTTGAAGACGATGATATTGTCTCGGGGACTGTCATTCAATTGTCAAGGTCGGTGGTCGAAGAAGGCCATGCGGAATAAGTTTGACGTGGGATTGGAGGAACAAGTACGTCAAATACTTAAAGCATAGGAAGCTCCCCTCTGACCCAAAAGAGTCAAGATCTCTTCGAGCCAAAGCAGCCCGATTCTCGCTCGATGAAAATGGAACATTATATAGAAGGACCTTTGACGGACCACTTGCGGTGTGCTTGGGACCGGGGGACACCGATTATGTGAAACGAGAAATCCACGAAGGCACTTGTGGGAACCATTCTAGTGCCGATTCTTTGGTTCGCAAGGTGATCAGAGCAGGGTATTACTGGGATATCTTGGAAAAAGATACTAAGGAGTTCGTTCGAAGGTGTGATAAATGCCAAAGGTTCGCACAGATGATCCATTAGCCCGACGAACAACTCCATTCAGTCCTATTCCCATGGCGATTCATGAAATAGGGGATGAATATCGCCAGCCCCCTACCAACGGCACTAGGTAAAGCTAGATTTGTTTTTTTATGACTAACTACTTCTCAAAATGGGTAGAAGCGCAGGCCTTCGAGAAAATAAGAGAAAAAGAGGTCATCGATTTCATATGGGATCACATCGTATGTCGGTTCGGGATACCTGCCGAAATAGTATGCGACAATAGGAAACAGTTCATCGGCAGCAAGGTGACAAAATTCCTCTAGGATCATAAAATCAAAAGGATTCTATCAACACCCTACCACCCAAGTGCAAATGGCCAGGCCGAGTCCACAAACAAAACCATCATTCAAAACTTAAAAAAAGGGTTAGATGATTCAAATGGGAAATGGAGAGAAGTATTTCCCGAGGTGCTATGGGCATATCGAACGACGTCGAAGTCAAGCACGGGGGAAACCCCGTTTTCTTTGGTGTACGGGTCCGAAGCATCGATCCGGTCGAGGTCGGGGAACCTAGTGTAAGAATTCAGCATACCACTAAGGACTCGAACCACGAGGCCATGAATACTTCCCTCGAGCTACTAGATGAAAAAACTGAAGCCACATTAGTTCGAATGGCCGCGCAAAAGAAAAGGATCGAGAGGTATTACAACAAGAGGACGAACCTTTGCTATTTCGGAGTCGGGGACTTAGTTCTAAGGAAAGTCACCCTCAATACTCGAGACCCAAACAAAGGGAAACTAGGCCCCAATTGGGAAGGACCGTACTGTGTCCTCAAAGTCGTAGGGAAAGGATCCTACAAACTTAGCACAATGGAAGACGAGCAATTACCAAACAATTGGAATATATCATTTCTCAAACGCTATTATTGTTGAGGTATGAACTTCTCCCCTTTTTTATTTGTATTTAAAACTAACTCCTTGCAAGTGTTCGATTGGAAACATCAAAGCACCCATCAGCTCGAAGACCTTGGGTTTCAAATAATGTGTTGCACTCTTTTTCAATTAGATCGAGTTTTATCCCAAATGGGTTTTACCGGCAAGGTTTTTAACAAGGCAACACTTATATGCTACCTAAAGAAAATTCAATAAGTATTCAAGGATTCTTTTCAATCAACCTCGCATACTGGGGGGCATCACCCTCGGAGGTTGCATTTTCGAAAAAAACAATTCATGTCAAGAGGGCCTCGATAGGAAAATGATGTAATGGGCCAAACGGTCAAATGAACCGTGTCCATGTAGAGAAGTCGAGACCCCAACGGCAAAACACGTATGCATGTATAAGTTATTCAAAGAAGCCTTTTTATTATATCAGAACACTTTGTGTCTCAAAATAAGTCTACTATTATACGAAACTTCATGCTTATAATTCTACAAGAAACGGCCTGAGGGACAGAACGCAAACGCACCCCGATTACTCGGGGACTGTCATCAAGTAATCGAAGTTATAAGACCTCAAGGAGGAATACTTGAACTTATAAGACCTCAAAGAGGCATACTCGATCTCATAAGACCTCAAAGAGGCATACTCGAACTCATAAGACCTTAAAGAGGCATCACGTCGATATAAAGGCCAAGGCCACCATACTCGGGGGCTAAAGGGTACGACCATAGAAAACGACTACGGTCCTATAAAAAGGCTACGACCGAAATCATGCGGCTCGGAGATGTCCGACTTCCGCCATAAAATTAAAGGCCTTCAAACACTTCAAAAACCCGGTTAAATCAGGCTACCCTCGGCAAAAGCAAATGATAAAGGGCTTCGATAAAACCAGCCCTCGAATAATTCAGAGGCTTCGATAATATCAGCCCTCGAAAAAAAACCTCAAGAGGTATTCAATTATCATTAGACAACAAGTTTCCAATCGATTGAGCCTTCGAAAAAACCAACGAGTACAAAAAAAACAAGCTAAAGCATATCAAATTTTTACTAAGTCTTTTAGCCAGAATGAGAGAAGAATTATAGCCACTTTAGAGGCTGAATTGGCCCAACCGAAAAGATCCTAAGGGCTAACTTAAAGAGCCTAAACGCCAACCTAAAGAGCCTAAGGGCAGATATTTAAAAAGCCTAAGGGCCAATATTTAAAGAGCTTAAAGGTCGAAGCACACCGCGCTTGAGACTTTACCTATCTCGGACTTAAAAGTCCCTTCACCCCGAGCTAGCGTCAAACAAATCTAAAAGCTCAGCTCGAAGATCGAACCTTACAAGGTAACCTATTATCGATCGTTGATCAAATACAAAACCTAAAGGTATTATATCCTAAGTCCAATAATTGGATTGATCGCCTACAACACCAAATTTCGTTTCACAAGTGGAGACAAAACAAAATTTAAAACGAAACGAAGATGAAGCAGAAAAGTTCTTTATATTCAAAAGGTGATTCAGAAGTACATTTACAAAAAACCCACATAGGGCCCTTACACAAAAGAAAGAAGACAAAAGAACCTAATCTACTTTCGGGGTCACTTGCTCGGAGGCAGTACCCACCTGAGCCACATCTGCGGTAACCTGGTCTTCGGGGGCCTTTTCCTCCTCGGGGACCTTAGCTTCGTATCCCTCACTCTCGGAGTCGCTGGCTGAATCCTCATCAGTAGAGAGCAAAGTTGCTGCCTCCCCTTCCAAAGCTTTTACCTTCTCGATTTCAACAGAAAGGTCAAAGCCTTTGGCATGCACCTCCTCGAGAGTTGGCCTTCGAGATTCCAGCTGAGCATGATTGGTGGCACATGTTAGCTTAAGCTCGGCTGTAGCAGATATCTCCTTAGCCCGTGCATTAGCAGCAGCAGCATCGGTTCGGTATAAGGTTACGAGCGTATCAGCTTCGGACATGACCTTAGATAATTCACCAGTCGTCTCAGTATGAAGCTAATTGAACTTATGGCTCTCCTCTCTTGCACTCTGAAGCTGGTGCTCGACCGAGGCCAGTTTTTCCTGAAGTGTGTCCTTCTCGGAGGCCAGGCGATCCATATGTTGCTTCCACCCAAGGGTTTCAGCCTCTTTGGTCTTAAGCTTCTCCCGAAGTTGCTCCACCAGGTCGGCCTTCTGCTGAAGCTGCAAAAATCGAATTGAAGCATTAGACACCAAAACAAGTAAACACAAGATAAGCCCACAAAGGCTATATTACATGTTCGACAAACTCGACCCGTTCATGGGAAGCCTTCTCCGAACGTACTCGAAGATCGTTGAGTTCCCCCTCTCTTTTGGCATAGAGAATCTTGAGTTCGTCCATCTCTGACATGATCTTCATGAGCTCATCTTCACAACGGGAAAGCTCAGCCCGAGACTTGGAAAAATCTTGGTCATAAAGCATCACGGCCTTATCACAAAGAAAGGGGGTCAGAAAGGCAAAAATCAAACTCTAAACATGGTTGTTAAGGCAAAGTTTACCTGTTTTCGAAGCTTCTCAGCCTCTTCGAAGATGAACGAGGCGTCAAGGTCGGGGCCCTCCTCGATCCCGGAAAGGCTTTCTCCGAAGATGTCATTCTCCCCATGTGATGTTCCACATCAGGAGTCTTCATATCTTGGGCATCCCGTATTTGCCCCGCAGAGAACGGAGATCCTGGTGGAGAGTCATCCACATCAATTACCCCGGGTGGTCCAACTGGGGCCTTCTCCCACCTTCGAGGAGACTCAGGGTTGGGTTCTCCGATCTCATCAACCAAGTGCCCTTCAGCACAAGGCGCATTCTAGTCACCAGTCGGATCGGGGACTTTGCTCGAGCTCCCCTCGGAGACCTCCCCAGCTTGAGATTGAACCACATCGGCGGCCTTTGGTTCAACAGCCTTTGAAGCATCGATGCTTCCTCTTCTCCTAATCACTAACGGGTGTTCATCATCTTCGCCCTCAGCATCATCTCTCTCTTCGTCCTCAGCACGAAGACGCTCGACAGTTTTCGGGGTTAAGGCCACCGTGTCGGCCTTAGGTTTTCGAACTTTGGTTTTCTTTGTCTTCGGGGAGTTCACCGGTGACCCCGTCTTCCTTTTCTTGTCTTTGGAGTTCTTTGGGACTTCTTCCTCACCGGGTGGGGGCGGCCTCATTGAAACAGCATCTTCGAGGCCTGCACAAATGCAAACTTTAGTATTTCGCTAAGGGGTTTAGATATGCAAATAATGAGAACTCACCGTGGTTTTTGGCCTCCCATCGGCCTTTGGCCAAATCGCGCCAGACACACTCGGCGTATGAGGAAGTGGAAGCCAGTTGCCGAACCCAGCCCGGGAGGTCCGAAACCGCACCTGGATACCAATTGACGACTGCATCATCAAAAAGAACTTAGTTCAAAGGAAAGCAGAAACGTCTAAATAATGAAACACATTCGATAAGTCTGTACTTACGCTTCATATTCCATTCCTCGGGGAACGACATCTTTTCAACGGGAATCATGTCGGAGGTCCTGACTCGGACGAAGCGGCTCATCCACCCTCGGTCTTTATCTTCATCGATACTGGAGAAGAAAGATTTTGAGGATCGACGTTGCAACTTTATCATGCCACGTCGATAGAGGCGGGGGCTGTATAGCCTGATCAGATGGTCGAGGGTAAAAGACATTCCCTCGACGTTGCTCGAGAAGAACCTAATCAAGTGAAAAATTCGCCAAAAGGAAGGGTAGATTTGGCCAAGCGTCACTTGGTACTGTCGACAGAAGTCCAGAATCACTGGGTCTAGGAGAGGTAGAGAAGGTTCTACGGGACCTAAGGTGAATGGGTAGGTATACACACTTAGGTACCCTGCTTTGTAAGTGGTTATATCCCCTTCGGGTGAAGGGATATCCACGTTCACCGTGTCATCCCAGCGACAATCCTCCATCACAAGTCGATGGTAAAGTGGGCACAAGAGAAGAAAAAAGGCAGAGGGAATGTGAAAATAACAGGTTTGGGTATGCTGTGGAGAGTAAAGTTTGCAAAGAGATGAATTGAAGTATTTATAGAGGCCATTTATGCGTGTTGGGAAAGCTAAACGACTGACCAATAGCTGCCTTTTTAATTAATGACTTTTCGAAAACTGTGCAAGCGTGACTTGTGCACGACCTTTCAGTCACATCAACCGCAGACCTCACGAGCCTGACATCATAGTCGGGCCATCGCAGGGTTGAGAATCAAATTGTTTCTTATCTTTTCATTCTAAGAAACGCGGGGACTATCTGTATACGGTCGAAATCGGAGAGCCCAATTTTGAGGATCTAACTGCTACCTAAGGATCGAATTCGGGCAACTCGAAGTGGGGGTCGAGGCTGGCTAGAAAGTGCATACCTCGAGGGAACGAATCGAAGGCCTGGCACGGTCTACCTCGAGATATCACCATTTCGATGATACTCAAGAAAGAGCGAAAATTTCTCAAAGGCACGAAGATCATGACGTAAATTGTGGGATAAGATTTGTACGAATCAGTAAAAATCCGTACTAGGTTGTTATACAGTTGTACCAATATAATCCTTTACCATAAATAGAAATTTACCATATTAGGGTTGTTCCTTCTTATATAAAGGGGACCCCAATCATTTGTAAAGATCATCTCACTACTAGCTAAAGAATATTCTATCTTACTTTTCTCGTTTACTGTGCTCAATAATTGTTCTTCAGCTTTATAGCTCTTACTTTATTGTTCTTCCTTTATTATCCTTAACCCACCTCGAGGCCCCCGAGAATATCGAGCTCAAGGTCCCTATTGCTCTAGCAACACTGGTTTGGTTCATCAATTCTTCTCGCTTTCACTTAATATTACTTGTTTATTCACTAGTATTGAAATAGATCACGTATCTTTAAAACCACAAATTAAATTTAATTGTTACTTGTATTTTTTGAGGTAAGCAAAGCTATACCTCAACCTCCATTTACACACGTCATACATTTGTTACATATGTTGTTCAAACTCTTTAAGCAAATACAGTCACACATTTCTATAACATCATCCCTATATATGACACGACCCAAATTTCCAACCTTAGGGATCGTGATGGCGCCTAACACCACACTTGCTAGGCAAACCAATGTTAGAGTTCGATTAACTACTTTGCATTTATTATCCATTTAGACATATAAAATAATAATATGAAGTAAACTGAATCTATTGGTTATCGATGAATAATTTTCAAGGGTAAAATAATAAACAATTGAATAAAATGAACCACGAGCTAATTATATAAATAAATCTAGAACTACCCCAGAGTCTGGTGTCACAATTCACGAACTACTAAGAAATACTACAAATACTGAGCTGAAACAAAATAGTGTAATTATTCTGAATATAATAAAACAACGTTTATAAAATAGGAAAAGACTCTCGGGATCTGCAAACACCGGCAGATATACCTCGTGTCTCCGAATAAATGGATGGCTACTCTAAAAATCTCTACTGCTGGCTAGTACCTGGATCTGCACAAAAGAGTGTAGTCTAGTATCAATACAACCGACCCTATGTACTGAGTAAATGCCGAGCCTAACCTCGACGAAGTAGTGACGAGGCTACGGCGGGGCATTAACAACATATAACCTATGGCAATAACATATACAATAACGCAATAAACAATTCTACACGAACAAGAAAAAATATAGCTGAAAAATTAAATATAATAACTCAGTCGCCTATTTCAGGCCTCAACTATCAACAAGATCTCACACAAGTTTCCGAATTTCCAAACTTTACTTTAAAATAACCGTATGTGCAGAATATGAGAAAAAAATCGTAGAGTAAAACAATAAATTTCCAACTCTTTATACTCCCTTATCACTGTCTTGGTGCGGCGTGCAACCCGATCCCACCTGTCCACCCTTATCATAATCATTTATTCACCCTTATCACAACCCCCTTATCACAATCAATTTTTGTTTATTCATCAAAACTTTCACAGTTCAGGCCAAGCCTTTCACAACCCTTTTATTTTAATAATTGCAAACAGAAAACAGTATAGCTCGTAAGCTTTAACAAATATCATTCCACAATAAAACCAGTCAGGATATATGTAACCACTGTAACACTGTCAACCCAACTCAGTCTTTATGTACCATGATAGAATCAAGAGAACAATCAACACTTTTAACACACTTACAACAATAATTGTAAATAGTCAAATGAAACCAAATACCACGTGAACCTCAACAATCACGAAATAATTAAACTGCATTTCTCACAACTTCCTCAATATTATCAAAAATGAAACAAACATGAATATATAAATATATTTCCAAAATAGTGCCAAACTGCTCAACCTTTCTGTACCACAAGGGAACCAATTACGCAACCAATACTCTTCCAAAATAGCCAAATAATATTTAACAGCAATGTAATAAGGCCTAGTCGTCATAGAACAACAATGAACATAGAGCAATTAAGACATGAGTCAATTAAATTAGAAATGGGGAAGGGATCATGTTTAACAGACCATTTGGTGGTGCATAGATACTCGTCACCTCAGCTATACACTACACACATGCAATTCACATAGCAAATAAGTGGGGATTCCTATTCCCTCAAGTCAAGGTTAGACCAAACACTTACCTCAATTTCGCAGGCCACTCACTGCTCAATTACAGCTTTTTCTTTAGAATCTTGCTCTAACTTGCTCGAATCTAATAATAATTAACTCAATATCATTAATTAAGGCTAAAGGAACTAACTTTATTGAAAATTACAATTTTTCCTAAGTTTTCTAAAAAAAGGTGAAAACCCGACCACGGGCCCGCTTGGTCAAAACTCGGGGTTCGGACCAAATTACGTTTACCCATTCACCCATGAACCCAAATATACAATTACTTTCGAAATATGACCTCAATTCGAGGTAAAGATTCGATTTTTACAAAATTTCCTAATTATACCCAAACCTTCAATTTTTACCATGAAAATTCTTAGTTTTTTATTTAAAAGTGATGAAAAACAGTGAGTAATTGAAAGAGTAAAGTTTAGAATTGATTACCTATGACTTGGGGATAATATTTGGTGAAAACATTCGTTCCTAGGGCTGTGGGGTCCGAAAATTTGAAGAAGAAGAAGTCTGCCCGTTTTATATATATTTTTCTGCCAGCTATTCTGCCTAGTTTGTCGTTCCAAACGATCCCTAAACTCAATTTTTTGTAAAATTCTAGTCAAGTTAGGCCTTTGAATCACTTAATTTGACATTATAATGAAAGAAATATGTAGGTTTTAATATTTGCAAATAGTGCAGATTTTTAATACGCCGTCAGTGGCAATTTCGTAATTAACCTGAAAAATCTGGCAACCTTAGTAAATTGACCATAAAATTCTCATACGATGTCCAAATTCGATTATTCTTTTTGCTACTGGTCCGTAATTACGATACAGATCTAATATTTCATTCAAAACAGAAATCGGATGCTCATTTGTTCAATATGATTCATTTATGCTTGAAGAAACGACGTCGAAGCATAAGAAAGAACGAGCGCAACACAACTCAAACCTATTTGAAACTCACCCGAGCCCTCAGGGCTCTAAACCAAACATGCACGCAAGTCTAAAAGCATCATACGGACTTGCTCGCGCGATCAAATCATGAAAATAACATGTAAAACTATGAATTAAACCTCAAAACTCATTATTTTTCTCAAGAACACTTAAAGTTCACTATTTATCAACCGAACGTCCGAATCACGTCAAATAAATTTCGATTCTCACCAAATTTCGCAGACAGGAATTATATATCATAACAAACCTGTATCGAGCTCCGGAACCAAAATACGGGCCCGATACCAACGGTTTCACACATTAATTTTTTTCTTTATTTCATAAACATTTCGGCAAAATAATTTTTTTCAAAAATTGATTTCTAAGGCTTGAGACCTCGGAATTCATTTTCGGGCATACGCCCGAGTCTCATATTTTACTGCAGACCTCCTGGGATCGTCGGAACACGGATCCGGGTCCGTTTGCTCAAAATGTTGACCAGAGTCAACTAAAACTAAATTTTTAATTCTAAAAATTATTATTTCTTATATTTTCACATAAAAGCTTTCCGGTTTCACGCTCGGACTGCGCACGCAAATCGATATAGTTAAAATTAACCTTTTTATAGCTAATAAGCCTAGAACGGAGTCTAAATTCATAAAATGGCCTCTTGGGTCATCACAATATAACACTTCTCTATAAAAGTCAAGCATTTTCGGAATTAATTTTTGTGTTATATTATAATATTTATTCTCTATAATAACATTTCAATATAACATCCAAAAATATTCGGAACAGATAAAACTGTTATAGAAAGGTTTGATGGTACATCATTTTGCAATTTAAGGTTTTAGAGCACACAGCTACGACGTATACCACGAAGACACAATTAAGAGAAGAGACAATAGAGGAAGACAAAGAATCAAGTAATCGAGTCAAGGAATCGCCTCAAGATTTCAAGTTAGGAGAAATTGAGCAATGTCTTGTAGGGAATACTAAAATATCAAATGTGACGTGAATTCAAGTTAATCAAATTATAGGCTAAAACACCAAATAATTAAAAAGATCAAAAAATGGCCAAGACATCATGAGATAGAGAATGATAAGACATGTTTCCTTTATCGAGGCATGATTCGATCTTAAATAGAATCAGTCTATTTAGATTTACTAATAACTCAAATCAAATATATAAAACATAATTTTATTGTTATATGGCCTTTGGTTATGGACTTTTGGTCTAACTTGCTTGTTTAACAAAGAGCTGTGGTTCAACAACAAAACGAAAACAACGAACCCAGTGCATTTTCGTAAATGGGGTTTGGAGAGGGTAGTATGTACGCAGACCTTACATCTATCTCATAAAATAAAGAGTTATGATTCAATTAAACATTTTAACTTCAAAATTGTGTACGGTAAAAATCGAAGATATCCGAGCCTGTGGGTTCGAGGGGTATGTCTCGACTGTAAATTGGGATCGAAGTGAGTTCGGGCCCAGCGAGTATGGAAGTTGAGATATCGAGACCAGGCTAGATCGACATCACAGTAACGGAATCACAAGATATCCGCAACAGACCATCAATCCCAGCGGAAATCTCAGAACAGTAGAGCTATTAACAGTTAATATCGCCAATCATGTATTTTACTTCCGCAATTAGAGTCATTCCTTATATAGAATTCCTCTACTATATAAAGAGGAACCCTATTCATTCATATTTGAGTTGTTCATATTATTGTTGATGTTCTTACTGTCCTTGACAACTGTTCTCGAGTCTAATCCAGATCGAAGTTGATAACTTGCAATTATACGGGTTTGATCCATATAAATCATTTAATTCACTTATTTTCGTAGTTATTTGCTAATTAACATTGAATTATATCACATATTCTTATAATCACATTACAAATTTAATTGTTACTTGTATTTTGAGGTAGCAAAAATATATCCATGCCAATACTTTCGAAGACGTTTGTAAATTGCAAAAAATCGTTTCTCTTTGTAATCCACCTCTTCTAATCTAAAACTTATTTTTTTTCTTTAAAGATTCAAAAGTATTTTTCACAAAAAATTGCTCGAACACGGGAAAAATTCAAAAAATGAACTTGCCGAAAAACTTTTTCCAAACTGGAAACTTTTTCAACACCAAATTCACGATGGCGGTCTAGGACTTCTATATTATTTTTATTTAATTAAAAAGACAGATTACGCCCTATTTTTTATTGGTAGCTTGAAACGTGAGTTTAAATTTCGAGGTAACAAACATAGTACTACTGTACAAGTAAGAAGCTTTTAGTTTCAACCTACCCTTTCTGATTCATGATAACGTTCTACTACTAACCAACACGTACCTAGCTCTGCATATTTTAGCGGTTTTTAACTTTTGTGCATTGATGTGTTTGGCCAAAAGTTTCTTTGAAGTAAAAACGCTTTTGTTTTAATCAAAAGTATTTTTTTTATAATCAAAAGTATTTTATTGGTTAAGTTTTTGAAAGTAGAAAAAAGTGTTTTTTTGCGGAGAAAGAAAAGCAGTTTTGAAGAATCAGAAAAAAATAGTTTCTCTCCAAAAACATTTTTTAAAAAAAATTATTTTTGAGAAAAATTCACTTAGAAGCAATTTTTTAAAGCTTGGTCAAATACTAGTTGTTGCTCAGAAATGCTTTTCAAATTAATTAGACAAACACAAATTGTTTCTCACCAAAAGTACTTTTGAAAAAAACACTTTTAAAAAAAAAACATTTCTCAAAATAAGCTGATTTTTACAGTTTGGCCAAACGGGCTATTAACTTATAGCCCGTTTGGCCAAACTTCTAAAATCAGCTTATTTTGAGAAGTGTTTTTCTCAAAAGTACTTTTAAAAAAAGTGTTTTTGGTGATAAGTAGTTTGTGTTTGGTTAATTAATTTGAAAAACACTTATAATTAGTAATTAGTGTTTGGCCAAACTTTTGAAAACTGTTTCTAAGTGTATTTTTCTCAAAAATGTTTCTCATAAAAGTGTTTTTGGAGAGAAACTATTTTTTTCTGCTTCTGCTTCTGCTTCTCCTCAAAAGCACTTTTTCCTTCCAAAAACTTGGTCAAACACCTCAATTTTTGGTCAAAAGTACTTTTAACCTAAAAAAGCTTGGCCAAACAGACTATTAGACACTCACATAAATAGTGTATTTTCCTATTGTAATTATTTAAATTTAATAACACAAAATACAGTAAATTATCTGCTATAATCAGTTAGAAACACTAATTACATTTTAGAAAAGGATTCGAGTTTAAGTTCTTTGCAATGATGATGTCTAAATTTTTTATATATGTTATGTTGAGGAAGAGGCGAACCCGAAAGTAAAGAAGATAAAGAACACCAAATTTTAACATGGAAAACTCTTCAAGTCGAAGGTAAAAACCACGGGATCACAAAGATCCAAAAAGCTCCACTATAATAATAAGAGGGTTACAAAAGTTCTCCAAATTGACTACACAATAAGTGCCAAACACGGAGCAACAAGAGCAACAACTAATCAATTGAAGAAAAAAGAGAATCCACAACACGAAGCTGTTGTTGAGGCACAAAATCAGATGCTACGGGCCTCCAAATCCGATCTCCACCGTTCAAATCCAAGACTACGATGTTACGAACACTCAGTCAAATTTCAGCTCGATCCAACGGTTAAAGGATCGACATACGTGATTTGAATTTGGCTGGTCGAAATAAAAAAACTGCAGCAAAATAAATACTTTTCTTCTCTCTTCTCTCTTGATGAAAGCTCTCTCAAAAACCACTTTTATGTGCTTAAGTCTTTCAAAGACTTGTATCAATGAGCATAGAATAATTCTCCAAAGTTGTCCTATTTATAGATAATGAGTGGTGATTTCTCTTAAAGCAAAACCAACTCTAAATAGGAATAAAGACCGAATCCAATGCCAAATAGGAATGGAAACCAAAAGAGAATAGGATTAGGCCATTGAGCCTTTGGCTGGACAACATGGGCATGATCCCAACAAACTCCCCCTCCAGCCAAGGAGCCAAATGTGTCTTCAAGTAGAGGAATTATTGACAGGCTTCATGCCTGCCAATTTTTTGCAAAATTCATGTTTATCTGCAACCACCGCCTTTGTCAGCATATCCGAAGGATTTTCAACAGTGTGTATCTTCTCAACCTCAAATAATTTCTCTTCCACATCCATTCTTATCCAATGATACTTTTTATTTATATTTTTGGTCTTAGAATGAAAAGTGGAGTGCTTGGTGAGACATATAGCACTCTGATTATCACAAAATAAGATGTACCTTGACTGCTCAAAGCCAAGATCATTAATAAACTCCTTCATCCAAAATAGTTCTTTGGCACCTTCTGTGACAGCAATATATTCGGCTTCTGTGGTGGATAGAGCTATGCACTTCTGTAGTCTTGATTGCCATGAAACAACTCCCCCTGCAAATGTGATCAAATATCCGGAAGTGGATCTTGAATTATCAAGATTGCCTCCTAAATCAGAGTCTGTGTAACAAACAAGTTCAGGTTTGCCATTGCCAAAGCACAGCTTCAAATCTGCAGTACCTTTCAAATACCTTAATATCCATTTTACTGCATCCCAATGTTCTTTTCCAGGATTAGAAAGAAATCTACTAACAGTACCAACTGCATGTGCAATATCTGGTCTAGTGCAAACCATATCATACATCAAGCTACCAACGGTAGAAGAGTAAGGAATACGAGACATCTCCTTTTTCTCTTCATCAATAGATGGACTCTGACTAACACTTAATTTGAAGTGTTTAGCAAGAGGAGTACTAACCACTTTTGCATCTGTCATATTGAACCTTTTGAGTACCTTCTCAATGTATTGCTTTTGAGACAAAAATAACTCCTTTCTATCTCTGTGTCGGTGGATTTGAATGCCAAAGATTTTCTTTGGTGGCCCCAAATCCTTCATCGCAAACGATTTACTCAACTGCATCTTTAGGGCTACAATTCTGGATTTATTCTTGCCAACAATAAGCATATCATCCACATAAAGCAATAAGATAATAAAATCATCATCAGAGAACTTTTGAAAGAATACACAGTGGTCTGAAGAAGTTTTCTTGTACCCTTGTTCTTCTATGACAGATTCAAACTTCAAATACCATTGCCTTGGAGCTTGTTTCAATCCATACAGGCTCTTTTTCAATTTGCAGACATAATTTTCTTTTCCCTTAGTTACGAAACCCTCAGGTTGGTCCATATAAATCTCCTTATCTAAATCACCATGAAGAAAAGCAGTCTTGACATCCATCTGCTCAACCTCTAAATCTAGACTTGCGGCTAAGCCTAGAACCACACGAATAGAAGACATCTTCACAACATGAGAGAAAATTTCATCAAAGTCAACTCCTTTCTTTTGGCCAAAACCTTTAACAACTAACCTCGCCTTGTATCTAGGTGCAGAGGTATGGTTATCTTGCTTTATTCTGAATATCCATTTGTTAGATAAAGCTCTCTTACCTTTCGGCAATTTCACTAACTCATATGTTCCATTCTCATGGAGTGACTTCATCTCATCTTCCATGGCTTCAATCCACTGATCTTTGTGAGTATCTTGCATGGCTTTATCATAATTCTCAGGTTCTCCCATGTCAGTTAAAAGTACATACTCATCAGGAGGATAGCGCATGTATGTTTGTTTCTCCCTTGTAGATCTTCTATGAGAGGTTTCAAGAGCATTCGAAGTAGTTACCTGAGCAGGAATTGGTTGTTGATCAACCACAACCGCATCAACTGGAGCATCCATAACACTGTTGCCTATGTTATCAATTTGTCTCTTATTGTTGCTTTGGATGGTGATGTCCATTTTTCTTGTAGGAAAAGGTTTGGACCTCTATAAATTAAGGATCCTTCCTTCTCATTCAGTAGCATCCACAATGTAGCCATATGGTTTGAGAGTAGTGTTTAGGGGGAGAACTTTACGGGACAGGTGTAGTGTGTCACTTGTAATTGCCTATTTGTGAGGTTGTTCTCTCAATATTTTTGTACTCTCTTTTATATAGTGGATTGCTCATCTCCGCGGTGGACGTAGGTCAGTTGACCGAACCACGTTAAATGTTTGTGTCTCATTTGGTAGATTTCTCTTTTATTGTCTGGTTTATCATCGTTTGTTGCGTCACTAGTTTCCGCATGACACCTGACTTTTTTCGGTCCTAACAATATAATCAGATTATTTATTAAGTAATTATTAGTAAATCTTTTGATAAGTATTAAGTAATTAATAATTTGGTAAACTTTGTAACATATACCTAGTATAACAATTTTAAGTGGGGTATTATCACTTTTAGCCCGCGCAAGAAACCACTTACATTTGGTAGTCGAAAAAAGTGTATAAAACTTGTATACTTTTTTGATATATAACATACATAATGTATATATATATATAAAAATATACGAATTTTATACGTTTTTCGGCTATTTTTTTTACAATGGCTATACAGTATCATTTTTCCATTTAAAATTCACTGGTATAAAAAAATTTACCTTAGCCATTTGGTAGGGTGTATAATACTGAATAAGGTGTATGGGCAATTGTGAGATTAGTAATGATGAGATTAGTTATGCTGGAATTAGTTATATCGTAATTATTTCTTAGCGACTGTTTGGTTTGGTGTATTAAAAATAACATGCATTGCATAATTTTTTGAAAAAATTATTTGTATACAAAAATACCCTCCACATTCTTTGGAAAGGATTTGAAAAAAAGTTTTGAAAAGGTAGTTTTATCTTTATACATACTTATCCATATATTAAACTATGATAATGCTTGCCACAATGTGCTATGTATAATAATAATAATACTAAATAGGATATATAACTAATATAAGTATTATAAATAGGTTAAAAAAAATATTGCCAAACAACAACTAAAACAACAACAAACCTAAATATTTTATTTAAAAAAAATCAATTAATGGATTAGTAATACCAAAGCTAATTCAAAAGAGATTCTCTAACACGTCCTACCAAACGACCCCTAGGGTGTATAAGAATAGTACTGAATATGATATATTAGTAATGCTGGAATTAGTTATATTGAGATTATTTCTTATTGACTGTTTGATGCGAAGTATCAAGGGCAATTCTGTCTTTATACATGCTTATCCATCTATCGAAAAATCACTGTATTGATAATGTTATGGTTTGATATGTATAAGAATAATACTGAAATAAGCTAATAAATGTATTAATTATACATAAATTGAAAAAAAACACTATCAAACAAGGGATTAATAATGTTAAAGCTAATACATATATTATTTTCCCTAATACATCCTACCAAACAGCCAGTGTATGATTTAAACCTAAAACTGTATAGTGCATGTATATAAGTTGTAATCATATTTCCCTCATCGTCCTTCAACTATTCATCTCTTCTTTCCATCTCCTCCATCATCATATCTAATAATCTAAACAAAATTACTACAAAAAATGAATGAAGTAATTTTCCCCTCATCATCATTTTCTACACCAGCCTTAATTGCTCAAGAAAATCAGCCATCAACTCTTCAACAGAAGCTTAAATATATTCTCAATAGTCAAACAGATTCTTGGGCTTACACCATTTTCTGGCAAACCTCGAATGAAGATAACAATGGAAGCCTCCTCTTAACTTGGGGCGATGGTCATTTTCAGGGGAGCAATAAAGACATAGAATGGTTCTACGTATTGTCACTGGCTCAGTCTTATTCTGTTAATGAAGGAGTTATAGGAAAAGCTTTTAGTACTGGTTCGATTGTGTGGCTAACAGGAGCACAACAACTTCAGTTTTGTAGCTGTGAAAGGGCTAAAGAAGCTGAGAACAATGGCGTTAAAACTGTTGTTTATGTTTCAGTTTCAAATGGGGTGGTCGAATTGGGGTCGAGTGATATAATCAAAGAGGATTGGAGCTTGGTTCAACAAGTTAAGTCTCTGTTTTCTTTAGATCAAGAAAATGGTCCAATTTCTAACTTTCTTCATCAAAATACCATTTATTTTGCTAATAATGGTCAAGAATCAGAGAACAACAGTAACAAAAAGCAGGAATCAAAGCTGAAGAAATTCCAAGAGGTAGCCACAACAAGCTATGTTTCATTTCGAGATTCAGAGCTATCGGGTTCAGATTATCAATTATTCAATTATCCGGTGCAGAAAAGCAGAGTCGGATCTAAGGTGAGTTCTGAAATTATTGCTTTCAACTCTCTCTCTCCATATATATATATATATAGAGAGAGAGAACACAGGGGGAGCTAGCACATTGGTCCAATAGCTTCGGTTCAAATCTTGTATTTGTGTTAAGAAATTTAAGGGCATCTCCAATCCACCCTCATTTCTCCATAACGGGGGGAATTTGGGGTAATTTGGCTCAACCCGCCCCCATTTTTGCACCCATAACGGGGGATGAATAGTGTTCCTTCAAATATGGGTTACACTATTCATCTCTCCCATTATTATTCAACTATATTTTATTATTTATCTCTTTACATATACCTAATTTGTTTATGTAATATCTTATAATATTAATTTACATCTTAACTTTGGCGTATAATTTTGATAAATTAATTTTCGTGCATTTATTGTTTTAATGTAAAATTGTAAGTTAATTATATTATAAGTTATAATTGTACATAAAATATATAATCATCTCAAAAAATAAATGGTGCAAACATGAAACATTAGATATTGCTAAAATTGAAAATACATTAAAAATGGAAATACATGAAAATTAAAATACATAAAAATTTAAACTACGATAAATAGCATAATACCTTAGTAGGGAGGTACGTCGTTTCCAGATAATAACAAAGAAGCTCATTTTGCATTTCGTAATGCATTAATAGATCATTTATGGGAGAATAGTAGAGGTTGAAGTTGAATATTTATGTAGTATTTCGTTTGAATTTTATCGTTATGTAATATGTATTTGATTAATCTTGTATCACAATAATTTCACTTTTATTTGAATTATTAGTTAATCTATAATAACTGCGTACAAATTATATTATTTAAAATTTTATGAAATTATTTTAATGGAAATTACAAATTAATGAAAATAAAAAATGAAATTTGTTTAATAGAATTTAAAAAATAAAAATTGAAATGAAAGATAATAATATAATATAGAAAGGAGAAAAGAATATTCTTTTTTGGGAAAAAAATGGGGGAATGGTTGGAGTAAGTTGTCTCCAAAATGGGGAAATTCCCATTATGGGGACAAAAATTGGGGTCAGCCGGTCAGGGTTGGAGATGGCCTAAATGTGTAAAAATAGTTAATTTAGAACCCAATAACTTAAAAGAATTAAAAATTTGAACCCATAAATTTCAAATCTCAGCTTCCCCTCTCATTGAACAATGACTTCCGTCTGTATAAAAGAGAGAAATCATTTTTCTCGTTTTGATGAAAAATGTCTTATAACCAAACGTCACATATGACTTCCTGATGAAAATTTTATTTATTAGCCCGTTTGGCCAGAGATACATGTTTGGCTATAAATTTTGTCTGTTGCAAAATTTCAAATCCCAAACCTAAACATATGTTTTTCCAAAATAAATTTGGAAAATATGTTTCGAAAACGTATGCCTAAACACATTTTCATCTTCAAGCCAAATTTTACCAAAAATAAAATTTTTAAAATAAATTTGAGAATGTAGGGTCAAACGCTAGGTAAATGACTTTCGTCACATCAAACATGTTCTAAGAAATAATTCATTCTGAACGAAATGACGTTAAATTCTCAGATTTACCAATTCGCGTTGCAGAAAAGGACTTACAAGAAAAGGGGAAGAAAACCAGGAGAAGATTACGACAAGCAAATGAACCACGTAGAGGCGGAGAGGCAGAGGAGGGAGAAACTCAACCACCGATTCTACGCGTTGCGGTCGGTGGTTCCGAATGTAACGAGAATGGACAAAGCCTCATTGCTATCAGACGCTGTGGCCTATATCAATGAACTGAAAGCCAAAGTGGATAAATTGGAGTCAAAACTTGATAGAAACTTGGCGCTCAAGAAGAAACTGCAATTGGAATCCAATGATGCTGTGGACAACCAAAGCTCTACCAATTCGGTTGATCATGTAAGCCCTTCTCCAGTTTGAAAATATACTAAACTAATAGCCTGGCAGATTCACAATTTACTTTTTCTAGCAAGTATATATAAATTATACAGTAAATATATACATATTATACATGCATTATACATATATTATGCATTCGTCGATTATTTTTAATTTCAGTGATGGGATGAATGACTATTTAGATTATTCTTTGTAAAAAGAAAAACCTAAGCAAGAAAAAAGGTTTTTGACACGTAAATAATCATTATTTTTTAAAATAAATATTGCATGTGTATTCTTTCTCTTCGCGTTCCACTGGGGTAAAGGAAAAATCAATTTGCAACTTTCTTTTCGAGCTCTTTTGCTCTTTCAAGTTATAAGTTTTTATATTTCTACTCATTTTTTATTAGATGAAATAGTTCTAATTAATTTTTTAGTCAATTGCTAATTATGATTAGTGTTTAAGATGAAAACATTTATATTTATTTTATATTTTCTTAATTTTTTTATAAATTTAGTGTAATTTTACCTTCTTTTGATATCTATAATGATTTATAGAATACAAAGATTCGTGGAGCATACGGCCAACGCCTCACGGATAAAACGCCTTGTTTTGTGCCCGCGACTTTTAAAATACTGCTTGTTAGAGAAGGGTTGGATTTATAGAGTTGACAAAAAAGATATTTGAGAATAGTTATTTTATTATTTCATGAAAAGATATTACAAACAATCTAACATCATTTTGTGCCCAAAAAAATCAGACATTGGAGGTTGAAGTGAAGATGGTGGGTCCAAATGCCATGATTAGAGTTCAATCAGAAAATGTGAATTACCCATCAACAAGATTGATGTGTGCACTAAAAGATCTTGAACTTCATGTCCACCATGCCAGCATCTCAACTGTCAACAACATTGTGCTTCAAGATATAGTGATTAGAGTTCCTATGGAATTGATAACTGAAGATGGATTAAGAGCTGCTCTTCTTACAAGCTTAGAGCAAATAGAGCCCTGTTGATATATAATTGCCTTGTCCTTTAGTTTTTATCATGTACATATTTCTTTTGTCTTTTCTTCCTTTTTTAAACTTCTTCAATAACGCTGTGGGTCCGTGACTATGTTTTTACTGAGCCGAAGATCTATTGGAAATAGTCTCCTAACCTTCATGAGCTAGAGTAAGGTCTGCGTATAACTACTCTTCCTAGATCCCACTTATGAAATTACACGGAGTTTATTTTTGTTGTTGTTGTTATTATAGTAACTAAAATCGTTCCTTATATCTTGCGTTTGTACTATAATTGTGTAATAATGGTTTTTATATGAGATAACCAAATCCTTGTTTAGTAAGCTTTGGTCAAACTTATGGGATGCACATTCTAATTATTATATGTGGCTTGTTTAGTTCGGATACTAAAATTAAACGAGCGCGCGGTGTGAAAATTACGATGGTAGAGTCATGTCTTTTATTGTTTAATGATCTACTGTTCGCAACTATTGTAGTGACGTTATTAGGCAGGATATGACATAAATTTAGCTCACTGAAGACATGATCATTGATAGGAGGGCGTGGAGGTCGAAGATTAGGGTATAAGGTTATGAGGTAATTGATTTATTCTTTTGCCATACCGGAGGCAGTAGTATTAAGCCTCATTTGTTTGCACTTAATGAAGGTCTGAATCTTAATCATTCAGATCTCAGACGTTAAGTGCGTTTGTTTTTAAAGTCTGAATCTTAATTATTCAGGTCTTAATCATTAAGTGTGTTTGTTTTTTTTACTTCATAACCACTTAATGAGTCTGAATAAGTCTTTATGGTTAAGATCTATAACAGAGACTTAATTTCGTTAAGATGCTGTCACATATTCATTATTAACTACCGCCACCGCCTACCATTATCAACTACCACCACCACCCCAACCCCCACCACCACCACCGCCTCCACCACCACCACGCCACCATCATCCCCAATCATAGCTGCCACCATTATCGACCATCCCCACCCACTATCCCCACCACTCCGACCACCATATATCATTCTCACCCACAATCAACACTCATCCACCTCAACGAGCACAACTGACCACCCCATCACCATCAACAACCACAACTGACACTGCCCATTATTATAACCTACCACCACCCACCCACCACTTTTCTCGGTCACAAGTACTACCACCACCCACCATTATTAACTATCACCACCCATCATCACCATCCTCAATCATAATCGCCACCACTATCAATTATTACTATCTACTAGCATGAACCACCATCATCAACCAAAACTACAACCAACCACCGCCTCTATCACCTGTTAACCATCACCACCAACAACTATCATATTTTAAAAAATTATATATTTTATTGATAGAATATTAGATTAGTTAGTATTTGATTTGAATTTTATGTTTATTAATTTTCAAATAAAGATAAATTTTATACATTCAGATATTAAAAATCAAACAGTCTTAATTATTTTTATTCAGATCTTATTACACATCTTAATATATTCAGATGTGTATTCAGATTCAGATGTCTTAATCTTAATACACATCTTAATATTCAGATGTGTATTCAGATTCAGACGTCTTAATCTTAAAAAAACGAATGAGGCCTTAGTCTTGCATCTTTATTTGTATAGTTATATTTTTTATTTTACTATACCACTGTTATTACGGCTTGTTGCTACTGCTTTTTTTCATTTTATCCTTGAACCTCCACATGGTAGAAGTAAAATTTGCGTACTTGTAAGATATACAATATATGTTATTATTGTCGTTGTCAATATACTATCCGAAACTCACTAGTTCAACTAATTTTTGAATTCATGTCGCATGAACCAACTGAGAATAAAGCGCTTTCAATCAGAGATTTTCCTCAATTACAAGGATTCAAACTCGGAAGCTCTGATAATACATGTCATCTTATACGATTTTAACTTATATGCATTAATACTGCAAACTATTTACACACATATGGTTAAATTGTGAAAAACAATATGTAATCAGCAAAGTTCTATTCAGTTTTTTAAAAGGCGCCGGCGTTAGGAAAGACGTTTTACATTATGCCGCAGCGAGGCGTCTGTTCCGTGGCACAACGTTCATAGGTATTTAACTTTAATAAAATAATATAGTTATAGTAAATATTTTAAAAAAGGTAAAATCACACACGCACACACATATATGTATCTATATATCAAAATAATCTATTGTACGTTGCTTATAAGCACAAGTAACTTGAGTCTAAAAGAGTAAAGTTTTCTACATGGAGGAACAAAAAAGATGACTAACTTACAATTTGAACTTTGAACTTGATGCTATGAAAGAGAATGTAGTTCTCTTTGTATTTGTAAAAAAAAATTAATACTCGTTGCTTTTGAGAGATATTACAGACTAGCAGACAAGATAAAGAATTGGGAAAGATTATGAATGACGGCTTCAATCAATAAAAAAAAGGTCTTGACTTTCATATTAATACATTTTAGTTCCTTTTTAAAACTTTTGAGGAATTACCAAACTGACCGTTAAGAATTTGGGGATTATATGAAGAACTTATTCAACAAATTTTGTCTTAATTTGAAAAAGTTTATGGGGCTTACGCCTCATTAAAAAACGAGCCTCAAACGCCCGCGCGTACGCTCTGAATTGCTGGGCGCACGCCTCTTGAGTCTTTCGCACCACACCATCGCCTCGGGGCGTTTTTGGTGCTCCTCGCCCCAGGGCTCGCCCCGAAACACCTTTTAAAACGCTGGTTCTATCCCATACAGAATTTCTAAAGAAGAAGGGAGGAATTATCTGTGACTTCTCATGGGACTGGCAAAAGATCTGCAAGGAGATGGAGTTTACCACTGTCAATCTTATGTGTAGAATTGTAAATTGGAACTAACCTCCTGATTTTTGGTTGAAGATAAATACAGATGGTAGCAACAATAGCACAAACAAGACATTAGGACTAGGAGGAGTTGTTATGAACAAAAATGGAGCGCTAATTCAGGTGTTCGCTAAAGCTCTAAGGTTCTGCACTAACAACCGTGCTGAAGTTGACACAGCTTCCTTTGTTGTAAATTGGTGTATACTTACAAACAAACAACACGTTATCCTATAATTAGATTCACAATTTGTGGTGTATTGATCACGCCCAACTATGTCTCATAAAAAGACTACGCGGACGTTGCAAATATAATCTTAGTATTTCGCCCAGAGTCGAATCCCCCAAGGAATTACCTATCAATTATCGTTGTTAGACTCACTCGATTCTTCGCAATCAACTTCCTAAAGATTATGAATAACAGTTGTTGGTGTTTCTATTAACTAAAACTCAATGAAATTGATTAAAGTAGAAGATAACTATTGCTAGGTTGTAAACAAATGCGAGAAGGATCTAAGGTTATGGTTTCCCATGTTGATGGAATCCTTTCTTGTATATTTCATATAGTTTGGCCTAACAGTCTCTATCAATCATGAGCACTATTGTTACCGTAAATCTCTCCCGAGTAATTACGACAATTTACTGCACGTACTCTCCCGAGTTATGCTAGCTAGCTGTTATTATAGCTCACTTTAGATTGCACCCAAGGTATCGTTATTCCTAATCCAACCTTTAAACCCTCGGTTATGGATCCCTCCTATACTTTGGGAGTGTTGTTGTTCAACATCCACTTAAATATGCACTCTCTCCTGAGTAGATACACACTAAATAGGCACAGCTAATTGAGGGTCCTTCAATCAACTACAACATACACTTAGTTGAACAAATAGAGATTAAAACCAAGAAAACTATATTAATATAACAAGATGTTCATCCTCAACAAGGTTAACCAAAACCTTAGACTAAACAAATTAGCTACTCATAATTGTACTGAAAATAGCAATAGAAGAATTCATCAATAATGGGAAAAACACAAGGAGAAGAGATGAGATTTGATGCCCAATTGTCTTCCTTTCCTCTTGCCATTCTTTTCCTTGAACAAGACTCTAAACCTTGATAATCATCTCTTTTGGGCGAGTTGAACCTTATATAGGTTAGGGGGAATTGTCCCAAGCTTCCAATTTAACCCCTGAAAATAACGTCCGCGAACTGGACTAGCGCGGCCGCGCTAATGGGCAAGTGTTCTGCCTCTTGACCACTGAACTAGCGCGGTCGCGCTAGTGGGCACGCTAATGGCCAAGTGTTCTTCCTCAAGCACTTGGACTAGCGCGGCCGCGCTAATGGGACTTTGTTCTGCCTTAGCGATTTTTCTTCCTTCTTTCCCATGCTAAAATCCCCAAGGGGTCTTTCTCCTTCAATTTGGCTCCAAACACCATCCTAGGTCCTCATAAGCACATTTTGCTCCTGCGAAACATGAAATCCACAATTAGAACCATTTTAATATCATTTAACCTTCCTAAGACAGTGAAGCATCATTAAGTTGGAGTATAAACATGCGCTAAACTACATGAATCTAGACTATTATCAACACCCCACACTTAAATCATTGCTAATCCTCGAGCAATCCACCATACTCCACAAAAGGTCTTTTCATTAAGCATTTTCCTAACGTGTCACACCATGAATATACCACAAGAGTTGTGCCTAGCAATGTAACATCTATGCTTCAAGAGTCGACTCTCACGTGCCATGCAATATCCTTATTTCCTCAATTTACTCTATTCAGAGGTCAAGACTTACCTTTCTGTCATGAATCAAATGCCCTCACATCACACACGAGAGTAGTTCCACAAAAATAGCATTAAGAACAATTAGGAACTCAAATAGACAAAATTCACTCACTCTCCAAAAGAACATTCATATGCCACAAAGATGCACCATAGGCTTGCCCGTAGTGTACTACTCTACTAATCGAACCCATTCAGTTTAAGATCAATTTGGACTTTGTTTGGTTGAATGTAGGCTAAGGGACGAGTAGGATATATTTAGATATAGTGACTAACCTCCCTAAGAACTTTTAATACACTTACTTTCGCTTTCAGCTCATACCTATGCCAGGCCAAACATTCCACCACACTTTTCTTTAGATTACCCCCAAACTCCCTTAGGTGCAATTTTATCGAATCGCCACTTATTAAGGACTGCATTTATTCATTGTCCTTTCTCTCTCTCTTTTTTTTCTTTCTCTTTTCAAGTGGCGCTTATTCTTTCATTTTTCACACTTTTGCACCTTTCCTTATATTTCTTTGATTCCACTCAAAAACCAAACCACCACCCCACACTTTTACTTTTATATATTCTCTAACAATTGAAGTGCTCGTGGGAGGTAAAAGGTTCAAACAGACGGGCCATTCAAACAATTGGATAAGGTTTGTAATGTGGCTGCCGAAGAAACAGGCTTATAGGCTCAAAGGGGCTAACTATGGTATTTATAATTAGGTGGGTACACTTTATAACTGGCTGAACAAAAAACTGCCTATATCACTTCTAAGACTGAACGGAGCTACTATTTCGCTTTGCAAACACACAGGGCAAGTTCTAAGCTTCGAATGTGGACATAGAATACAATGCAAGATCTCACACACATATGGCACATGACTTACTCCAGATTGGCTTATCAAGACACTCTCGTTGAGTGCTCAAGTTAGTTACAACATACAAATTTAAGGCACTCTACGAGAGTCAACAACTGATCCTAAGCGTCACACTCTAGTGTCAATTGAGTCCAGGTGTAACAACACTAAGAAGTTCTTTCCCTATTTTAGCTCATCGCCTATAAACTCCTACTAAACTAAAAAAAAAGAAAAACTAACTTCACCCAGTTCAAGCAAAACCATTGGAAAAGAACCGCGGTCAAAAGAAAAACCAAGGGGGAGTTGCTACACTACCTACAAAAAATAAAAAAAAATCTTTTTGGTGTTTTCTTTAGACTAACTTCCCTCAAGAAAACTTCCTAAGAGATCCGTCGTCAGGAAGAGTCCACTATATATGTTTTTTTTTAGATTGGTCGACTTGGACCCTCAAGAACCCCGTCGAAAGGGATCCGTCGTCAAGTCAAGGCGCTTTTAAATACTTACAAAACTATTTACAATCACAAAACAAACAAAAGCAAAAACAACTCAAAAGAAAATAACGAAAACCAAACTCCAAAGAAAATAACGAAAAATAACTGACAATTGTATTTTACGTATATACATAACAAGGAATCTTTCCCCCACCGCACACTTAATATGAGGACATGTCCCTTTGGCAATCAAAATAAACAGAGAAAGGTAAGGGGACTTCCCTGAAAGCTCAATCCTGGTCGGAGACAGTCCTTGGGTCCAGGTGACAAGCACGACCCAGGGCACGCAGCCAGCCCATAATCTTCTTCTATGATTTCACTTGTTGGGAAGCCACTGCATTAACTCTCGACCCCAAGTCAGTCACTGAGGTCCTTAAGCCATCCATCTCCTGCTCCAAATGATCCATTCTCTGTCCCCGACTGGCCCTAGATGGGCCTCCAACATCTGCAGCCTACTCTTGAGTGGGCTACTCCTCCTCCTCATTTTCTTTCTCATCCTCCTCATCATCCTCATCAGATTCATTCTCCTCCTCATCATCAATATCTGCCATCTCATCCTTTCTAGTGGTCACCCTTTCAGCTCTGAATGCGTACGCCGGTGGCACTCGGCCATCCACCGCCAAGTTTCCCGGTACCCCAGTTGCAAGGCACAATCAAGTGACAAGAGATGAGAAGAATAAGCCATACCTAAGAATTTTAGTGCGGACGAACATCTCCTCGTGCATGAGTGTGGCCACGTCAAAGTTGCGGCCCGTCATGAAGCACCATATCAAACACCCACGAGGAATGTTCACCTCCGAGGTATTGTGGGATGGGATTAGGCGGTTGTTGATCAGGTGGAGTCAACATTTTGCTTCAAAAGTGAGGGCTGAGGAGTGAAACTTGTTCCCGTACTTGTACCACCTCATCTCTGTGCCCGGGACACAAATGGTTGGGAGGAACGTTTCCCACTGAGTATAGCGCCGTCCATATGCCTCATATCCGCCCTCGTACATATCCACCGGGTCTGGCAGCCGGTAAATCATCCGAATGGCCTCCACAGAGGCGTTCACCTGCTTCCTCACTGTGACCACATGATTTTTGTGCTTCGGACAGTTGGCATAGAATTCTCCCACTATCATTGCATTAGCCTCATCAGGCTCCTCAAAGAACACATCCAATCACCGCCGCATCATCTCATCATACATCATTTGGCAGTTGCGCTGGAGTGATTTCGTATATATGCCACGTTCTGGTATGGCCGCCTTCGATTCCTTTGCAACGAACCTGTCCTGGGCCTTAGCAGACACAAACTTGTTGTTGTTGAAAGTCCTAGTGTCAGGGGCTCTCTTGCTCGTCTGCCAGAGGAAGAACCAGCTTGTCTATCGGATGAAGATTTGGTGTCTTGACACTTCCTAGAGTGTGCCATTGTACCTACAATACGAGCATCATTAGCGTGGCACAACAAGGTGACCCTATTTTGGTTACTCAGACTTCACCTTACAATTGGTCACAATAATTCCCTTCACTGGGGCATTTACACAAACACTTGGTGGGCAGTATTTATCGAAGCCCCCAAATAATCAAATTGAAACCCCAATTACCACCACAATTTTCCAAACTTCACACAACCAAATCAAGACATACAACACCCCCAAATACCCGCACCCACAAGTTCTAAACATACATTACCATTACTTCTACTAAACAAGAAGAAAAACTACTACTTTCAACAATGGAATAAGAAAAACTACAAAAATAAAAATTAGTAAAGAAAACACATACTTGTGGTGTTACGGGAGTGAGAAGTGAAGAAGTGGTTGGGGGGTTGAGTGCGCAAGAGCTTGAGTGTGAGAGGGGAGAAGATTTCGTTTTTGTCTTTATTTAGGAGAGGAAGAAGAAGGGTTGAAGAAGAAGAAGAGTTTTAGGGGAAGTGGGGTAAGTGGGCGGACGTGGGGGAAGCGGGGGGTGGGTTAGGGTAAGTAGTAAAAAATTAAAGGGTAAAACTAAAGTAAAAAAAAATAAAAGGAAAACTTACCTGTTCTGCGACGGGACTAGCGCGTTCATAGCGCGCCTGCTCTAGTTCAGGCAGAATGTATGACCATATGCACGCCCGCGCTAGTGGCTTCCAGACGAGGCAATGCACTAGGCCATTAGCGCAACCACTAGCGCGCTCAGTAGCGCGGTCGCGCTACTCCAGGCCTCAAACTATTTTGCCATTTTTCTGACTTTTTCCTTGGAGTGGCTTGAATCTACCCTCACCCGCGCACACCTACATATGTTAGTACTTACAACAATTTAACTACTCATCCCCTACACTATAAACACTACACATTGGGTTGCCTCCCAACCAGCGCCTTAGTTAATGTCGTGGCACGACAATTATAACAAATCAATGGGTTGCCTCCCATGTAGCGCTTGATTTAACATCGCGGCACAATGTAGAATGAGCGCATTTAAGGCTCGCTCGACCTCTGAGGTTCATTAAGATGCATCACACACACTTCCTTGTTCTCGTCCATACCCACATACAGTTTCAATCTATGCCCATTAACTCTGAAGGTGTGGGAATCTTTTTCAGAAGCAATCTCTACAGCACCTGAGGGAAACACTTCGACCACACGAAATGGTCCAGACCATCGGGACTTGAGTTTACCCGGAAATAGTCTCAATCTTGAGTTATAGAGCAGTACCATATCTCCGGGTTTGAAGTTTCGGTCCACAATGTTCTTATCGTGTAACCTCTTCATTCTTTCTTTATAAACCTCGTGCTTTCAAAGGAAAGATACCTGAATTCATCTAGCTCATGTAGTTCGGTGACTCGACCTATGCCCGCAACATCAAGATCCATATTTAACTGTTTCAGTGCCCACCAAGCTCGATGTTCCAGTTCTACCGACAGATGACAGGCCTTTCCGAACACCAACTTGTATGGTGATATACCAATTGGTGTTTTGAATGCAGTTCTGTAGGCCCAAAGTGCGTCATCCAGCTTTTTCGCCCAATCAGTTCTTGTGGCATTCACAGTTTTAGTCAACACACTCTTGATTTCTCGATTTGACACCTCAACCTGCCCACTCGTCTGAGGGTGATAAGGGGTTGCCACCTTGTGGCGCACATCGTACTTAGCTAACAACTTTTCGAAGGCACGATTGCAAAAGTGAGTGCCTCCGTCACTGATGATGGCCCTTGGGATCCGGAAACGGGTGAATATGTTTTTCTTCAAGAACCCCACTACCACCCTTGCATCATTGGGGGAGAGTGCTGCAGTTTCCACTCATTTGGACACATAGTCTACAGCAACAAGTATGTACTTATTGTCGTAGAAGCTGACAAAGGGACCCATGAAGTCAATCCCCCATACATCAAACACCTCAACCTCTTGAATCGGGTTCATGGGCATCTCATGACGACGGGATATGTTCCCCGTCCTTTGACACTCATCACAGCCCTTCACCCATTGGTGTGCATCTTTGAACACAATTGGCCAGTAGAATCCGGTCTCTAGAACTTTGGCCGTCATTCTTACTCCTTCAAAATGCCCTCCATACGCTGATGCGTGACATGCTTGCAAAAAAGAAAATTGCTCTATATCAGGGACGCACCTCTGGATCATATTGTAAATACAAATTCTAAATAAGTAAGGTTCATCCCAGTAATAATTGCGGCAATCACGATAAAACTTTTTCTTTTGAACAGATGAGAGTTCATAGGGCTCAATACCACTTGCCAGGTAATTTGCAAGGTCTGCATACCATGGCACTTCCTCCATGCTCGTAGCTGCTCATCTAGAAAGGTTTCCGGAATATCCTCTGCTTCCACTGCATTTTCAGCTCCTTCAAGTCGCGACAGATGATCCACGACTTGGTTCTCCGTTCCCTTACGGTCATGAATTTCTAGATCGAATTCTTGCAGTAGCAGCACCCAACGAATCAGGCGCGACTTGGATTCTTTCTTCTCAATCAAATACCTGAGGGAGCATGATCAGTGTACACAATCACCTTAGTACCGATCAGGTACGATCTGAACTTGTCAAAAGCAAACACCATTGCCAGCATCTCTTTTTCGGTCACAGAGTAGTTCAGCTGAGCTCCACTCAATGTCCTACTCGCGTAGTATATCGGGTGCATTATCTTTTCCTTCCGTTGTCCTAACACTTCTCCCACTACCTAGACACTGGTATCACACATGAGCTCGAATGGTTGCTCTTAGTTGGGGGCAGCAATGATCGGGGTCGTGACTAGCCTCTTTTTCAACTCCTCAAAAGCCACCCTGCAATCATTAGAAAACACAAAAGGGTTATCTTTTTCGAGCAACTTACATAGGGGGTTGGCTATTTTGGAGAAGTCTCTGATGATCGCCGGTAGAACCCGGCATGCCCAAGGAAGCTCCTTATCGCTCTAACCGATATGGGAGGTGGGAGCTTTGCTATAACATCAACTTTAGCACGATCCACCTCGATACCTTTGCTTGACACCAAGTGTCCCAAGACTATCCCCTCTTGTACCAGGAAATGGCACTTCTCCTAATTAAGTACAAGGTTCGTCTCAATACACCTCTTCAGCACTCGGGTCAGATTTGCTAGGCACTCATCGAATGACTTTCCCACCACTGAGAAATCATCCATGAGCACCTCTATTATATCCTCGACCATGTCAGTGAATATGGCCATCATGCACCTTTGAAATGTGGCGGGTGCATTGCATAAGCCAAAGGGCATCCTTCTGAAGGCAAATATCCCGTAGGGACATGTGAATGAGGTCTTTTCCCTGTCTTCTGGGGCAATGGAAATTTGGTTGTACCCCGAGTACCCATCCAGGAAACAAAAGTGAGACCTCCCTGCCAGTCGAGCATCTGATCGATGAAGGGAAGTGGGAAGTGATCTTTCCGGGTGGCAAGATTTAACTTTATGTAGTCCATGCAAATTCTCCATCCAGTGACGGTCCTTGTGGATATCAGCTCATTATTGTCATTTTTTACAACCGTCATGCCACCCTTCTTAGGAACACATTGTACTGGGCTAACCCAGTTGCTGTCAGAAATGGGGAAAATGATTCCCGCATCTAACCACTTTATGATTTCCTTCTTCACCATTTCCTTCATGTTTGGGTTCAGCCGCCTTTGGTGTTCCCTGGAAGGTTTGTGCCCCTCTTCCAGCAAAATTTTGTGCATACAGTATGACGGGTTGATCCCGTTTATGTCTTCCATGGTCCAACCAATGGCAGTCTTACACTCTGTGAGTACCTGTAATAGCTATTTTGCCTGCACATCTAATAAACTGGATAAGATAATAACAGGTAAAGTAGAGTTAGGTCCAAGAAATGCGTACCTGAGATGGGCTGACAGTGGCTTCAACTCCAGCTTGGGTGTTTCTTCAACAGATGGTTTGGCTGGCGGAGTCTCTCTTTTCTCTCAGTGTAAGGGCTCAAACTTGAGTGATCTCTGCCAAACACATTTTCCTTCAAGAGCTAACACCCATTCTGCCAATTCCTCCCCATTTACCTCATCCAAATTCATCAAACATGCAGCAAGGGGTCCTCAACAGTCAAGGACTCATCATCCTCCTCCAGTATCACATCCACAACATCAATAAGAGAACAATTGGCGAATTCACTTGGTCGCCTCATGGATGTCTGCACATTGAATGTGATTTCCTCGTCGTTCAACCTCATCTTGAGCTCCCCAATTTCACAATCAATGAGGGCTCTCCCTGTGGACAAGAATGGCCTTCCCAAAATTATGGGAATCTCTTCATCCACTCTGAAGTCCAGTATCACAAAATCTGCAGGGAACACAAACTTCCCTACCTGCACCAATACGTCATCAAGAATGTCTGTCGGTCTTTTTACCATCCTGTCTGCCAGCTGCAACAACATAGAGGTTGGTCTAGCTCTACCAATCCCCAACCTCTTGTAGATGGCCAGGGGCATAAGATTAATGATGGCCCCTAAATCACAAAGTGCCTTTGCAAAGGCAAAATTTCCAATGGTGAAACTCCCTGGATCAGACAACTTTTCCGCAATTGGTCGGGTCACAACAGCACTGCAGGTCTGAGTAAGAGTCACTGTGGCCAAGTCTTGGAAGTCAAATTTTCGGGACATCAAGTCCTTTATCATTTTGGCATACCCAGGCATCTCCTTCAGAGCATCAATCAACGGAATGTTTACCTGTATTTGTTTCAACATGTCCAAGAACTTTTTATATTGCCCATCCTTCTGATACATGGCCAGCCTCTGTGGGAATGGTGCTGGATGTCTTTTTTCCCCAGTGATTTGGGATTTTTCTTTGTAATGCACCACCTCTATTACCGGTTCCTGGGCTGTCTCAGCTTCTTTCTCAGCCTCGGTCTGTGTGCTGGGTTCTCCCTGTGCAGGCTGCATTGTCACCTCAGTCAGTTTTGTTGAATCATCAATTTCAATGGGCACTGGTACCAGTGTTTCAGCCTGTCTGCCTTCTCTAGTTCTTTCCTGCTCCAAGTCTAAGTCCCTGCCATTTCGTAGACTCACTATCATCAGCTACTTGGAACCCTGATCCTTAGGATTTACCTGAGTGGCTGCAGGCAATGTCCCGTGAGGAGGATTATTCAAAGACATCGAGATCTGGCCCATTTGCACTTCAATATTTTTAATAGCTGACTCATGTGCATCTACTCTCTCGCTTATTTTTGCAGTTGACCCAATAACCTGCTGCATCATTGCTTCAAGTCTGGAGAAACCAGCTTCATGTCTCCCACCATGTTGTTGTTGAGAGGGGTGATAAGCCTGCTGCTGATTCTAATTTTGATTATTGTACCCATGTGGCCTTTGGTAAGATGCCACATTACCGTGAGGTCGCATGGCTCCCATATTTCTAATGTTGTGCTGCTGCTGAACTGACCTGTATGGCTGGTTTTGCTGGCCCCAATTCTGTCCACCCTATCGCTGGCCCCCGTAATTCGACACATAGTTCATGTTTTCAGGGTAGTGATGATGATCATTTTCAGCATTCTACTGATTACCAAGTGGCTGACTAATGCAATATGTGCATAATCCCCCATTGGTAGTGTCCACAATATGTACCTGCTGCTTCTGCCCTGACTCCTCCACCTTTTTCGTAAGTATGTTCATCTGTGTCATTAAGGTGGCCATATTTTCAGCAAGATTGTTAGATGGATCTAAGGCCATTGAGTGCACTACTTGGGTGATGGGTGCATTCCTGGTGGTCCACCCCGAATTCCGTGCCATTTTATCAAGCAGGATCTGACTTTCTCTCCATGCCTTGCTCAAGAATTCTCCACCAGCTGTAGCATCAACATTTGCATTCACACTATCTTCCAGACCCATATAGAAACGCTGCCCCAACATCTGCTCTGGAATACCGTGGTGCGGACAGATAACCAACATCCCTTTAAATCGCTCCCATGTTTCTTGCAATGTTTCCGTTGGCTTCTGTCTAAAGCTCAAGATTTCATCAATTTGTTGAGCAGTCTTGTTGGGAGGATGGAACTTGTTCACGAATTGCTTAACTAACTCCTCCCATGTGGAAATGGAATTGATAGGGAGCGAGTTTAGCCAAGTCTGGGATGCTCCTGTCACTGAGAATGGAAATAACAACAATTTTATTGCTTCCTGAGTGATGTTTGGCTGCCTATGAGTTTTGCAAATCGACAGGAAATTTTTCAAATGTTGTTGGGGATCCTCAATTTATGACCCCGAAAATAGTCCCTTATTCTGCAACAAGTGCAGTATATTGTTGGTGATCTGAAAAGATTCAGCTTGTATCTGAGGGACTACTATCGCCGTGGCCAAATTCTCCGTTGTGGGTTGTGCCCAGTCATATAAAGGTGCCTCTGGCACAAGAGGCGCCACACCATGCGCAGCTGGGTCTACCACGTCATCCCCATTATTGTTCCTGTTGTTTAGATCTGCCATGTCGGGTTCAAGTTGTTCAATTAATGGTTGTTGTTTGTTTTTCCGGTTGGCCCGGTTCAAGGCCTTGAAAACTTTCTCGGGGTCTGATAAGGCTTCAAATACTTCACCAGTTCTCGATGATTTTCTAGGCATGCACCTGTACAACCAAGTTAACAAACGTTAAAATTCCAATGTATAGATTGAAAGTGAAGAAAATTGACTACACTTAAGAATTTTGTATTTCTTCCAAATCTAATTGATAACACCATTAATTCCCCGACAACGGCGCCAAAATTTGATCACGCCCAACTATGTCTCATAAAAATACTACGCGGACGTTGCAAATATAATCTGAGTATTTCGCCCAAAGTCAAATCCCACAGGGAATTAACCTATCAATTATCGTTGTTAGACTCACTCGATTATTCGCAATCAACTTCCCAAAGATTATGAATAACAGTTGTTGGTGTTTCTACTAACTAAAACTCAATGTAATTGATTAAACTAGAAGATAACTATTGCTAGGTTGTAAACAAATGCGAGAAGGATCTAAGGTTATGGTTTTCCCTGTTGATGGAATCCTTTCTTGTATATTTCATATAGTTTGGCCTAACAGTCTCTATCAATCATGAGCACTATTGTTACCGTAAATCTCTCCCGAGTAATTACTACAATTTACTACACGCACTCTCACGAGTTACGCTAGCTAGCTAGCTGTTATTATAGCTCACTTTAGATTGCACCCAACGTATCGTTATCCCTAATCCAACCTTTAAACCCTCGGTTGTGGATCCCTCCTATACTTTGGGAGTGGTGTTGTTCAACATCTACCTAAATATGCACTCTCTCCCGAGTAGATACACACTAAATAGGCACAGCTAATTGAGGGCCCTTCAATCAACATACACTTAGTTGAACAAAAAAAGATTAAAACCAAGCAAACTATATTAATATAACAAGGTTCATCCTCAACAGGGTTCACCAAAACCTTAGACTAAATAAATTAGCTACTCATAATTGTACTGAAAATAACAATAGGAATTCATCAATAATGGGAAAAACACAAGGAGAAGAGATGAGATTTGATGCCCAATTGTCCTTCTTGACTCTTGCTTTTCTTTTCCTTGAACGAGACTCTAAACCTTGATAATCATCTCTTTTGGGCGAGTTGAACCTTATATAAGTTAGGTGGAATTGTACCAAGCTTCCAATTTTACCCCTGTAAATAACGTCAGCGAACTGGACTAGCGCGGCCGCGCTACTGGGTGCGCTAATGGTCAAATGTTCTGCCTCTTGATCACTGAACTAGCGCGGTCACGCTAGTGAGCGCGCTACTGGGCGCGCTAATGGGCAAGTGTTCTGCCTCAAGCACCTGGACTAGCGCGACCGCGCTAATGGGACTTTGTCCTGCCTTAGCGATTTTTCTTCCTTCTTTCCCATGCTAAAAGCTCCAAAGGGTCTTTTTCCTTCAATTTGGCTTCAAACACCCTCCTAGGTCCTCATAAGCACATTTTGCTCCTGCGAAACATGAAATCCACAATTAGAACCATTTTAATATCATTTAACCTTCATAAGACAGTGAAGCATTATTAAGTTGGAGTATAAACATGCGCTAAACTACATGAATCTAGCCTATTATCATGTATATGTTACTAGAAAATGCCAATGTTCCATGGAGTCTTGAATATGCAGTCCGATCAGTGAAAAGGGGTATAATGAAGCATAAATATCATGATTCAATATTGTTATAAGGAAACTAACCAAGTAGATGATGCGTTAGCTAAACATGGTGCAACCTTACAACAATTCAACTCCCCAGCAGAGGCACTAGTATGGTCTTTTTTGTGGAGTTCGGAACTGAAATGTTGTCCTTTTGGACAAAAAGAACATAAATAGTGGTAAAAAAACATACTATATATAACGCCCAAAAATTGGGCGCTATACCTTAATGGTAACTTTTTCTGTTAAGGTATAGCGTCCAGTTTTTGGGCGCTATACCTCTGAAAAAGCTGACTGTCAGGTATAGCGTCCAAAATCCCAACGCTATACATATAGCGCATAACAACTGGACGCTATACTCCTTTGTTTGGCCCCACCAATAATAACTGACATAACAATAATTCAAATGCGTATAGCGCACAGAATTTGGGCGCTATACATAAAAATAAAAAAAATCCCCGGCTAGCCATTTCCTATATAAAGAGGTTATGATTGTAGAAAAAATCATTCAAAAAATATTTTAAGTCTCGTTCAAATGTTTCTTGTTGTTAAATTCTCCAACATTTTTTCATTATGTCTGAAGAGCGTAGAATAAAGGTTTCATTATATTGGGGGGGGGGGGGAGGTTGTGATGGAGAATAACTCTGTGAGGTACAGTTTACCTGCACATCGTCATGTTAAATTACCACTTACAATGGAGTACGATAAATTGATATCGTTGTTATGCAAAAAAATGAGTGTGAGAAAATGTTCAGTGATACTTAAAGTAACCGGAAGATATCTGTATTTCGTCACTCCGCAAGGGGTTGCTTTTTTCTCGGAGTTTAACATCGACGATGATGAAACTTTGAGGGATTTTCTGAGTACTCCGGATGAATGCCAGGAATTTCTTGTAATCACAATGTTGGAGAAGTACGTCAAGGTCGAAGACGTTCCCAAAAACGAGGTTGCACGTAGTAGGGATAACACCCAGTCATCGGGTGGTTATTCTGGAGCAGTTTTTGCCAGACAGGTTCCGGATGAAAGAGTTTTCCTTGATTTAAACTTATCACCGTCGGCGAATGAGCAGCGAGAAAATAATTTCTCTCCTGCTTTCCATAATTCACAAGAGGAGTGGTAAACTTCAATTTTCATTTGTGTTAATTATGTACATTTTTGGTGTATTGAATTTGTATTAACGCTCATATATTTAACAGGGGGTACCGGCCGGATATGAATTTTACAAGTGGTCCATCCGGGAGTCATCACCTAATTGAAAACGTCCATCATGGAATTTCATCACATTACGACTTGTAAGTGAAGTGATATAGCTATATGGAAAGTATTTATTAATTTCAGTAGCTTATATTTTTGTTGGTTGTGCAGTGAAAACGAGCAAGTTGAACCACCCGTACTCACTCAATTGCCCGAATACGACGTATTAAATCGGGATCTGGCAGATTCACAGAGTGAGGAAGAGAACAGTGATTACGACAACAATGTCGATGAATCCGGAGACGAGACACCCTTTCCTCGTGAGGATGGTGATGAGGAGGATGAGGAGGAAGGACCTGATTTTAAGAGAGAGTATGCTCCACCACCACCCCCTAGACGAAGAGTGTACGAGTCTAAAGTGTTGTTTCATTCAAGGGAGATTCCTTACATTGATAACTTTCCAAGCATGCCGGATGTGGAAGCTCTCACAAGGGATTTTGATGAAATCTGGACAGCAATGTGGGATGAGTCTAGACCAACGGTGCTTGCAAAGGGCATGATTTTTCTTGATAAAGCGCGCGTAAGCAGGGCTTGTAAAATGCACAACGTAAAAGAGTGTCGTGAGATGATGGTTAAAGAGTCAAGTCCGTTGGTATACAAGGATATTTTCCGCATGTGGTTTTGGCCATGTAATTGGATGTTGCATGCGACCAAGAAGAAGACAGGTCTGTGGAAAGTGGGTAAATACATTCTCACCCACACATGCGAAATGGACACATTCAACGGGAATCACTTCAACTTGGATATTGACTTGATTTCTCTTGTACTTATTCCGCACCTCGAAGCGTCCATAAGGTATAAAATCAAAGAGTGAATTACATCAGTCCACCAGGAATATGGCCATACCATTACGAAAAGAAAGGCATTTCTCGGGCGCAAACGAGCGTTTGAAATTGTCTACGGTAACTGGGATAAGCCATTTGCATCTCTGCCAAAGTACATGGCCGCACTGCAACACTTTAACCCCGGGATGGTTTTTGAATGGAAGCTTGAGCAGAGTCTGGGAAAACCAGAATATATATTCAATTATGTGTTCTGGGCATTTAAACCAGCAATTGATGGTTTTTTGCATTGCCGGCCCGTAATATCCATAGACGGAACTCATGTCTATGGAAAGTACAATATCAAGCTACTGATAGCCGTGGCAGTAGATGCTAATGGACAGATATTTCCTCTAGATTTTGTTGTTTATGCCAATGAAAGCACAGAGACGTGGACGTTGTTTTTTGAACCACTTGAAAGAGCACATTATCAAATAGCGTTCCGGTATTTGTCCAATATCTGATCGGCATGGTGGTATCTTAAGTTTTGTGGAGAACTTGCCTGCATGGCAAGAACCTTATGCATACCACCGTTACTGTGTGAGGTACTTTAAGGCCAATTTCCAGAAGGCATATCCCAACAAGGATCTACATGATTTGATGTGGATGGAAGCAACATACCACCAACAACATAAATTCCGGAGGCATATGGAATCTATCAGGCAAGAAGATGAGGCAACCTATTGTTGGTTAATGCGACATCACCCTGAAAAGTGGACTTTGCATGCGGATGGTGGCAGACGATGGGGAATTCTGACTACAAACGTGTCAGAGTCTTTCAATGGGTTATTGAAGTCGGCAAGAGGATTGCTTGTCACATCCATGGTGCGGATGTCGTTCAAGCAGATGACGGAGAGGTTTGTTGAACGGTCTGCAGCTGCAACGACATTGATGGAAAGGGGTGTTGAATTTATGCCAGTTCCGATGAAGAGATTTGAGAAATATAGACAGTGAGCACATTGGCATTCATTTTTGCAGTATGAATACGAAAGAAATATTTTTGAAGTTCGCACCGCTATCCATCAAAATCGGGGTAATAATGTACATACTGTAAATGAATCAGCAAGGTTATGCTCATGTGGAAAATGGTCCATCTACCACATACCTTGCACACATGCCATCAACTGTTTTCAACGTACTGGTTTTGGGGAGACCAACTATGTTGATCAACAATATAGTATTTTTAAGTACCTAAACACATATAGTGGGTAGTTGCAGCCAGTGGGTGCTGAGCATTATTGGCCGCCGGAACCATTTAAAATGGTGTGTAACAAGTCCTATTTGCGTAAATTACAGGTGCAGAAGAGAACGCGTATACGAAAATAAATGGATGTTAGTGATACCGTTTATGCGCGCAAATGTGGTATATGCTCGCAAACAGGATACGACCGTCGAAAATGTCCTTCAGCTGGTTTGGGTGGCAATACTAATCAAGCTCGTGGTGGGTGTTCTTCTAGTGTGCCTAACTATCCATGAGTTTATGTTGTAATAATTAGTTGTTATGTCTATGTTGCAAGATTTATGAAATAAAATTATGTTTGTTAATTATGATTTGAACTTTTCCATTTTACCTTTTTAAATGATAATTTAATAAAATTATGTGTATATTTAGCGCGGTTAAATACTACGTTAATTATGTGTGTTGTCTTGTCGAACTGAAAAAGCTGACCAGCTGACATAAAGTTGTCGTGTACACATCATGATATTTAACACGCAAAATATAGCGCGATTAAATAGTATGTTATGTGTATATTTAGCGCAGTTAAAATACTACGTTAATTTTGTGTGTTGTCTTGTCAAACTGAAAAAGCTGACCAGCTGACATAAAGTTGTCTTGTACACATCATGATATTTAACACGCAAAATATAGTGCGATTAAATAGTACGTTATGTGTATATTTGGCGCGGTTAAATATTACGTTATGTGTGTTGTCTCGCCTATAAATAACGGGCTCATTCTAGTTATTTTGTGCGCTCAAAAATTACTAATAGCAAATCTTTCATTAAAAGTAAGGTTTTTTAACGCACAAATGTCTCAACCTCTTTATACACCAAGGTGAAAGTGTGAAAAAAGATGCATGATGCAAAATTGTTAGGATAATGGTGAAGTTGGACGCCTCTACTAGCATTGTGTGAACCAGTTTTATAAGGTTCCCGACGAACCTATTTGCGATTTTTTTAGGAATGGGTTGATGAACCATGTTATCAGGAATGCTACAAAGAATCTTTGCGGCATCTTCATAATTTGTGTTTAAGACAATGGGAACGTGAAAGAGAAAATAAAAGAGAGGTTGCGGAGTTGAAGGCGAAACTGAAAGAGGTAGAAGAAGAAAAAAATCCCAATGGGAATGTGAAAAACAATGGGAACGTGAAAAACAACATAAACGGGAACTTGCGGAGGTGAAGGCGAAACTGAAAGAGGTAGTAGAAAAAATAATAATTGGAAGAACGATTTAAGTGGTTGGAGCAGAGAATAATGGGCGGCCCGGACTAAACATTGACATGTATGTGTTTAGTGTATTTTTCCCATGTCATGTATTTTCATTATGTTGGCCTGCTATGTTTGTGTTTGTGTTTGTGTTTGTGTTTGTGTTGTAGTAATGTTTTCCTTGTTTGTTGTACTGAACTTTATTTTAACTGTACTGGAAGTTAAGTTTTAATGCTTGTGTTGTTATATGAAACTATCTAATTAAAGGGGAAATAAAAAAGTAATGGGCATATTATATAAAAATTGTTGTTAATGTGTACAAAAATATTATTTACACCAAATACAAAAAAAAAAAAAAAAAAAGGAAGGCCGAATCAATGTGTCCCGTATCTGGTGTGCCTCAACGTAGCCGCTGGCCTGAGGCGCATTCCATCCCGCTCGGGTACGCTATTGGGATCATCATCATCAAGTCGTCTCCTTATAGCCGGATGTAGCGCAGGATGACAGGTATCAGTGGTGCTGTCAGGATCGATATAAGAGGCCGTTAGTCTAGTAGAAGCTTACATAAGAATAGAAAGCTCAGTATAGAAAATTATATAATAATTCACAACAATTTAAATTGTCTTACCATAATCTCGTGTGGCTCCTGAATGCAATCATCTGTCGCAGCCATGTCAGCATCGCATGAAGCCTTAAAAAGAAAATTAATAAAGTTACAGAAAATAAATAAGTTACAGTTAAAAAAAATTCAAATTCAATACTAATAAACTCATACCTGCGCATGTGATGATGAGCCATAACTTAGTCGGCGCCCACTATGCAAATATCTGATCGGTCGATCCTCATCAGCGGTAGACGGGCCTGGGATGTATCTAGCCCAATCCACTCCTGGAATATTCGTGCCTGTGATCAATAATTGACCTGACGGGGTCACCTGCGAAGTCACTGGAGTGAGATGCATTCCAAGGCTGTAAGACGGCATGTCCGTCTCATGTATGCCACCTGCCATATCAACAGCAACATCATCAGCAGGAGTCTCAACGCCCCCTTGATGGGGACCTCCTCCTCTCCGCCCACGACCACGTCGTCCGGCACCCTTGCCTCATCGGGCACCACCATCTCGTCGGGCACCACCATCTCGTCGGCCACGACCACCTCGTGCGACACCACGACCTCGCTTGTACTGCCCTGGGTCCATATAATCAGGGTCGTGTGCCAAACGCTGATCCGCTCGGGCTCGCTGCAGTGTCTGGGCAGCCACCTCTACAAATCGATGGCTATAATCCTGCATGTCCACAGGATCGCCGACATGACTCTGCATCTGCAGTACTATCTTATAGACGGTATGTAATCCAATCGCTTGCACAACGTAAAAAATATAAACTACATATGTGGCACTAAATTACAGTTATATAATTAATAATAATAGAAAACATACCAGGGCCTCGTGTCTCTCGGCGTATGGAACGTACCGACCGTCAGCCGGATGAATGGGGTTCCCGATAAAAAGTCGGGTAACAAGGCGGTACCATGACATATAATCCTGAATAGGCACCTCCTGCATCTGCGTAGGTGGGATCAACTCATCTCGCCGGTCCCAAATATGCATCTGCGCCGTAAGCCATGTCATAAATGCATCGTCCGCCCTGGAACGATCATCCCTCTGATAATGTAAAGCCTCCCAAATAGGCGGCCTCGGTATATACTGCGGACGGCCAAACTGACGAAGTACCCGCTCGGAGGCATGATGCTCCACAATATCGAGGCATATGAGCGGGGCAGAAGTGCTCCAAATCGGTCGGTCGAACGAGCAATAATCTGGCAGGGTACCGATCAAATCGTCGATGTATGGCATCCAGATGAATTATCAAATAAGAACACAAAACGTTAGTATGCGCAACACTAAGTTAATCTATACTAGGTAAGTTTAGGTACATATTTACCTGTGCACCCTCCAGCAAATCCAACACATCCCTGCAGAGGGGGATATTATGATGAGCATCATACTCTCGTACAAGTCCACGGCGGAGAACCCACCTCCTGGCTAGAGGAAGAAACGAAGGTGCTACATTAGTAGGTAACTGTGGTAGAGGTGGCTGAAACTACAGAAACCGCTCCCAAACCCAAACCTAACATACAAAGTTGACGTACGTTATAAGATTAATTCTAACTAGGTAGAATTGGAACTAATGAACATATTATTTAAATATGTTGTCACTTGTAGAAGCGGCAGAAAGCCACAAACGTCTCTCTGTGTGCCCATGCAAGCCCGGCACATCTGCCTGTATAAGTATGCGAGAACAGCACCACCCCAGCTGTATAAGGGTAAGTCATCTAGCGCGGCAATATGATAAGAAACCGCAGGCTGACTAGGTTCCCCGAAGTGTTCGGGAACAAGACCCCCCCCAAATAGAAGAAGCAACAATAACCTCGTATATCGGATAATATCCTCCTCCTCTGTCTCGGCGGTGATAGTGGGGTGGATTACCTCCAGGTACTCTCTAATAGGGATGAATTGCATCCGACTGGCCCCCGACGATGCAGTATCGTCCTGTGGCCTGAAACCCGTGAGCATGTGCAGCATATCCAAATAATCCGCACGCGACAAAGATCTCATACGCATAGGCAGTGAAACGGGCAAGCCATCAGCGGGCAGGCCATATAAAACCTCCACGTCCTGCAGCGTGATGGTGGCCTCGCCAATGGGCAGGTGGAAAGTGTGTGTCTCTGGTCGCCACCGCTCAATCAAAGCCGTAATCAAAGCCCAGTCGAGCTGCAACCGGCCGATCTCAATGATCCTATAAAATCTTGTGTCCTGCAGGCACTGGACTACACGGAGATGGAGATCTGCCTCAAAAAATCCCACATGTCGTCCACTCTCCTAGCGCGGAGAGTCTAGGTCAGTAACTGTCTGTCCCATATATGGGCGGATCTATGATCGCCCTGTAGGACTAATAACTCACGAGAGTAAGGGCATGGATATATAGGCGGCACGTCCATGTCGCCAACTGTAAATTTAAACAACATTAATTGTATGTTTAATCTCTACAAAGTATATATATATATATATATATATATTGGGTTCTAGGCTCGATATTTGAGGCCCAGTAGCACCAAATTGTCTTGATTTCATTTTTTTTAAAATTAAGTGTGTTTGTTTATTATATGAAATTATTAATTTTTCAATGTTTAATCTCTACAAAGTATATATATATATATATATATATATATATATATATATNGGATAAATGTAACATACTAGTTTCGCAAATAAAACACAAAACGAAATAGAACACATTCAAATCAACTAATATGCATTATTACACAAGTTTCAACATAAAATAAACCGAAATACCTCGATTTAGTGTTTTCGGAAAGCAAATTGGTTAAAAATTTGAGTCCGAAAGAGTGAAGCAACAATAATACGATGCTCTACTCCGATGTGGGACCTATGTTCTATACCTTTTGTGTGACGGGGGGCCCACAATTATTATTTTTTACTGTGACGCGGGGTGGGGGGACCAGAATCGGAGAAGAAAGGTTAAAAAAATGGGGGAGACGTTCTGTGGTGTTGGGGAAGACGAAGAGGATTTAAATAACATGGTATAGCGCGCAAAAAAAAAATGCTATAGGTATAGCGTACAAAATCCATACACTATACCTGACCAGTTAGAACGTCAGACGTATAGCGCCGAAAAACTGAACGCTATATCTTAACGGCTAAAGTTACCGTTAAGGTATAGCGCCCAGTTTTTATGCGTTATATATACAAAGGTTCCTTTTTTTTAACCACCTATTAAAGTTCTTTTTGTCCAAGAGGACAATATTTAGGTTCCAGACTCCTTTTTTGTGAGCTTAAAAAGAGTAAATGAATTGGGAATGCCAAATTCACAAGTACAATTTGAAGAGGTAAGGTCTCATATGTGTTCACTTTTTGGATTATTCCCTAGCACCTACACGACAATATAGCCTGAGGTGAAACAGGCTTCAATTAAAAAAATATTTAAAAAAAAGCATGTAATTGTTTATAAATAAACATCATGTCGTAACTTTAAAGATAAATAAACGTGGCCTGCTTTAATAGGTAAAATCGACCAGGAATATATTCGCATGGATTCCCTCTTTTCTACGGAAAGACTGAGGGATATGGCTATTGTTACCCGTGACCCCGCCATTACTACACAACTCAAAAACAATTCATAGACCTTGTCAACATTAAAAGACACTCCTAAAATGTTTGGACTTGGTTCGGAAATTAGCCCGAATATTATCATTTTTAGTCCGTGTCAAAAATTATTTACATTCAATAATTAAAAAATATTTTTTTCTTACTATTATTGTGAGAGCAGCCACAAAGTGTACTCCAATTAGCCGGGCGATACATTCCGCTAGATAAAACAAATAAGGAAAGAGAAAAACAATGACGAGTGTCCTCTTTTACAACGATGTTCCTCAACAGACTTGGCCAAGTAATGGGACCACTATAAACAACACATTTGAACGAGAGTTTATCTTTTTTGGACCGGTAATACATGTAAAAATTGAGTGATGGGTTTAGAGTTTATCTAACTCTAATGTGTTGTTTATAGTGGTCCCATTACTCTACAAAGTATATATATATATATATATATATATATATATATATATATATATATATATATATATATATANCTACTGGACCTCAAATATCGAGTCTGGAACCCTATATATATATATATATATATATATATATAGGGTTCCAGACTCGATATTTGAGGTCCAGTAGCACCAAATTATCATTAATAATTATGTGTGTCAAATTCAATATTTTTATAATTTTAATTATTTAATTATACAAAGTATATATACCTATGGGTTCCAGGCTCGATATTTGATACCCAGTAGCACCAAACTATCATGAATAATTATGTGTGACAAATTCAATATTTTTATAATTTTGTGTGTTGGTTTTATAATTTAAATTCATAATTTTTAATAACTTAATTGTACAAAGTTTGCATTTTCAACTACCAGTATAAGATACTTAAACTACAGGGATTCTACGCTAAAATACTATATTTTACTTCGCTAAAAGGCTCTACATTTTACTACGCTAAAAGTCTCTAAATTTTACTACGCTAAAAAATAATCTAAACTAAATATAAACAACAAATACATTTTAATCACATAACATTCACAAAGATACATATAACATATTAGTTTCGCAAATAAAATACAAAACGGCATGGAAACACAAATATATAAGTCCGGATATTAACAGACAAATTTATTTCACAATTTTATATTTTTTTATAAAACAATAATATTTAAGTCCGGATAAATGTAACATACTAGTTTCGCAAATAAAACACAAAACGAAATAGAACACATTCAAATCAACTAATATGTATTATTACACAAGTTTCAACATAAAATAAATCGAAATACCTCGATTTAGTGTTTTCGGAAAGCAAATTGGTTGACAATTTGAGTCCGAAAGAGTGAACCAATAATAATACGATGCTCTACTCCGATGTGGGACCTATGTTCTATACCTTTTGTGTGACGGGGGGCCCACAATTTTTTTTTTTACTGTGACGCGGGGTGGGGGGACCAGAATTGGAGAAAAAAGGTAAAAAAAATGGGGGAGACGTTCTGTGGTGTTGGGGAAGACGAAGAGGATTTAAATAACATGGTATAGCGCGCAAAAAAAAATGCTAATGGTATAGCGTACAAAATCCATACACTATACCTGACCAGTTAGAACGTCAAACGTATAGCGCCCAAAAACTGGACGCTATACCTTAACGTCAGATGTAATCACCTTAGAGTTTATCTAACTCTAAAGTGATTGGGGTTAAGTTAAAAATTATTGTAAAAGCTTGTAATAATGTGAATCTTGAGTGATGGGTTAATTGTGTTTGACAAACGTTGGTTTTGGGAACCATACTAGTTGAAGAAGGAAGTTGAAGATGAAATTCAATTTTGCATACACCGTTATACATCATTAAACAATATTATATAACATTATACAAAATTATAATAATGGTATAATATTATATAATATTGTATATTGGGTGTAAAAATATTGTTATACAACATTGATTTTTCTTTTGAAGTAAGTTTCTCTTTCACTGCAGTAATTTTAGTTTTGTTGCATACTTTTTTATTTTAGGTTTGCCACAGTTCCCTTTTGCTTTTGTTTTTGGTTACTTTTTGTTTAGATTTTTCTTTTGCTTTTACTTCGTATTCTCTATGTTTTCTGTTAACACTGATTTTGTTTTTCTATGCCAGTGAAATACTGGTATATAATATTCAGCATTTCATATACAAGTTTATACAAAGGTATACATCATTATACACGTACTGTACAGATGCAGTTAAAACTGAAAATAATTTTTTTATTTTTCTTTTGTCGAACAATTATGTATAAAGTTTATTTTTTCATTACTATTGCTAAATCATGAACTTTCAAAAAACAATTCCTTGTTAATTTTTCTGCCAAGTCGGAAACTGTGGAGCAAATTCATCTATATAGAACTTAGAGAATAAGAGATTTTAAGTCTGTTTTTTGTATTTTGATAACTGGAATAGGAATGTTAAAACTTGGGTAAGAAAGAGAATGAAAACCAAGAAAAAATTGCGTCAGAATAAAAAAGGGCATGAATATTGTTTTCGGATCTGAGCCAACTAATATTAGGTTACATATTTGTAAACTTAAATTTGGGTCATCTTATTGCAAGGTTAACTTGTGGAGTGTATTAATATGTAAACATGGTTTCCATTTACCCGCATCCAATATAATCAACTCGTCATATTGTCATCATTCATAATGATTCTTCTCGAGAGACTAATGCACAATTTAAAGTGCATGCAAAACACTACTACACAATACTTTTATTGTGATTATAGATATGAACATAGTATTACACGTGTGTATTGTTACACGGTGCTTTCTTGATATTCCTTGAAAGGGCGACGTAAGGCTAAACAACCGATGTCCGTGTAATTACTATCTGTCAATTGGGGTCCCCTTTGTATGCTAGAAGAGATTGTCAGTGTCGTACTGAAAAACCAATGTCAAGAACAATTGAGAGAACAGAAAAGAGAATTGAGAATGAAATAAAGCTTCATTGCATTAGTGAAAGCTATTACAAAAAAAGAAACACGGTGTCGAGGGGGAGAGACGCCAATACAAAAAATTATTTGCTTGCTTGAAAGTTTGACTGCTTGATCCCCCTAATAGTACTTAAAAATGATGAACCAAAGTTGCAGGACTTGACCTAACTATCTAGAGAGACATAATGGAAATACATGAAATAAAACTACTTTATATTTATAATGAAAAGGACTTAGATTCCTAAAGAGAAGAGGCAGGTCTGTTGGTAGCAATCTTGTCTTTAGCATCAGAGTCTGCGCGCGGGACGCTGTTGGCATCTTCCTGCGGCTGGGCGCTGGCGAAGGCTATCGGTGGGGCGACATAGGCACATGCGCACTTGTCACTTGACGCGGCCAAGACCACGGGGCCTTCCATGGAGCTAGGCGTTGGGAGGCTTGCCAGGAAGCCATGGGGCGCGTCCAAAGGGTCATGGGACATGGCTGGAATGCCACCCATGATATTTTCCCCCACCTGAGTTGGAGACGTCCTCGTCACCTTACTTGAAAGATAATCATCGATCAGGATCTTATAGGCGTTGAGGTATTTTTCCGTCTCCAAGTAATCTCCTCTGCATCACAGCACTGCCATTTCACCAAGAACTCTTGGTGATCTTTCTTGGAGGATGAACCACTCGATCGTCGAGAATAGCTTCTACACGCCTTTTCCAGGTTGAATTAGGGCCTCAAGTACTGGGTATTGTGAGTTAGCTCCGTGAAGGATCCTTCATGTCTTCCCGGAAAGGTTTCAGAAGGCTGACATGGAAGACTAGATGAATCTTCCACCAGGATGGGGTATCCATCCGGTATGCAACTTTCCAATGCGCTTCTCAATGGACAAGGGTCTAATGTATTTTTGCAATAGGCGAGGGCCATGGACCCCTGCAAGCAAGTATTGTTTTGGGATTTTCACCATCATTTTATCTCCTACTTGTTATTCAACAAAGCGACGATTTTGATTAGCATGCTTCTTCATCCGCTTTTGGGCTTTGACAAGATAGCTCCGTATTATCTCCAAATTCTCTTCCATTCCTTCGAGAAGCTATCAACTCGAGGAGATTTTGATATGTTTGGGGCATTCACAGCTGTGAGCACGTGACTTTTACCTACTAGATAATCCTACAAAAATCTCAATAAATTAATTGGTTTTATGAATTTTTGTTGAATTTTAGTGCTATTTGTGAACTTATTTTATGTATGTAGCCATAATTCGTCTTTTAAATCTATAAATAATTTGAAATGGCATGATTAAGAACATAACCTTAATTATTATTTAAATGAATTTAATTATTTGATGTAAAATATATTAATGTTAATTTATTAATTTAATTATTTATTTTTAACAAAAAGAATTGTGAAAACACTTGTCCTTTAATTGATTAGGAGTAAATTAAGTGATATGACTCTTTATTAATTAGACAAAGACTAGGTTAAAATTAATTAAGTACATTTATTTTTAGCTTTAGTCTAATTTAATTTAATTTAATTAAATAAGCTTAAGATTAGCCAAAAATGGAGCAAAAATGGACCTGGGCTGGAATTGACCAGGCCCAAGCCGCCCTTCACCAACGACCCAGCCCAATCCCTTCAGCCAGTCGAGATCCCCCAGCCTCAAAACGACCCCGTTTTGGCTCCCCTTTCATCCCAGCCGTTGGATCCTTTTGATCAACGGTCCTAAACTACCCCTTCAATAAATATATATATGTCCTAACTATCCCCACCCCCCTCCATTTTCCTAAGTCTAACACCCCCCTTTCCCCTTCGTCTCTTCCCCATCTCTAGAGACCGGCCGTCCCCCGCCATCTCTGTCTGCCGGCCGGAAATCGCCTCTGGCGGCGGAGCTCAACCAAAAACCACCAAATTTTCACCAAATGATCCTCTTTTCATCCTTAACCACCCCCACCATTTATTTCATCTAAATCCCATCCAAAAGTCTCCAATTTCAGATCTAAGAATCTGAAACCATAAAATCCCTCCTCCGGCCGATTCAAGAACCATTAATGACNTCGACCCCAATTTCTTACCAGATGATCCTCGTCCTCCCCTCAACCTCGTCCTGTTGTTAACTTCCTCAAAAATCCACTCGAATTCCTTCAATTTCAGATCCAAAATACTGAAAATCTAAAAATCCATATCCGGCAAACTTGAAGACCTTTAATGGCTTCTACCTACATGGATCGATAAATCTAGTTGAGGGTTATTAATTCATGTGGGTTGAAGTTATTTTCAAACCCCGCCGGAGTCCGGTCAAGGTCCGGCAACCTCATTTTTTCCGGCCAAAATCCCTCAAACGGGTACTTTCTTTGTCTTCTTATCTGTGCATGTGTATATTATTATGTAAATATGGATTTTGTTTTAGTCATTGATTTTTTTCGTTTTTGTTTAGGTTAGTCTTTGTTTTCTTTTCTTATTACTCTGTCCCTGATCTATTTTGTTTGTTTTAATCCAAGACCATGAATGATTTATCTTTGATAGTTATTATTATTGCTACTGTTAGACTTAGATTGTTGTGGTTCTTTCATTGTTCATATTGCTTCTTGAATGATTTAAATTATGTGATAAATCCGTTTGATTAATTAGTAATTAGGGTTTGCTGGATAAACAGTCTAGGGTTGTCATTTAGATGACTGTCTCCTTTAATTTCTCTCGGTAATATGTAATAACTGAACTTTCTGATTAACAGTGTTGAAATTTCGAGTATATAGTCTTACTGATTCTTGGCCTTGTTGACTAATTGTTTCATGGTTAACTGATTATGCTAAAACTAAATTAGTTGATTAATTACCCAATTAGCTAGGAAATTAGTTAATCATGGATTAACGTAGTTAATCCTAACCTCAAGATTAACCTAATTAATGACAACCTCCTAAAAGAACACTTGTTTAATAGGTTAACCTAGGTTACTAACTAAGTCCTAAATCCTAATTAAGATAATTAACTGAGTTTACTTAATTGAAGCAAATCAACTAACCTGAGTTAAGGAGGTTAAGGTGACTAATCTCTATTAGGTTAATAAAACTAAAGAATAAATTGATAACTAACCAACTCTAGGAACCTAATCAATTAACCTAACCTTAGTTAAGAATGACTAGTAGTTAAATAAAGAACATAACTAGGGTTAACCAACTAAAGTTTAATAATAACCCAAGAACATTCTAGGCTTGTAAAATCAGATGTCTTAAGGGTAAATGGGTCATTTTATAGGCTGAAACTTCTAGAATAAGAGGCAGTTGTCCCAAAGGATAAGGGTGACAGCTGCCCTAGTACTATTTTCAGCTCTTGGATGAGGAATATGCCAAAGCATATCCCATCCTTAAACCTCCTATAAATAGACCTTCTTTTTACAGATTGAGCACCGACTTTTTACACTGAAAAAGCTCTGTTTTACACACTGAAAATTATCCTTTATTCACACAAAAAAATCTGCTACTCACTTTACATTTTGGTTGCTAGAAACATGTGAAAAAGACACACAAAAAATAAGAGTCAGAATAGTTTTTCCTCCTTCATAAGTAAAAGTTTCAGAAAAAATCAGTGAACGGGTCTGATTTCTTGCAAGATTTCTTCAAGGTTTTCTGTTGGTTTTCTCAGTTTTGGTTCTATTTGGGTGTTGATTCTGGTTTGCTAAAAATTCATCCAAGTTATTTTGGTAGTTGGGTTTGATTGATGTTGTTTTTCCTTGCTGCTTGATACTCCTTCTAGCTTAATCTTCTCTGACCTGACCTTTATTTGGTCAGGATTTCTCTATCTTCTTTTCTCTAAAAGGTATGTAACTTCTTTATCTATAAATAAACCCTCTTCAGATCTAACTTTTATGCTATGTAAATTTGTTGGTTTACTTTTTGCTTGAGTTCTTCTCTTAGCTGTTTGTATATGATATCCTTGTTGAAAAACGTTTGAATCTGAGACATGCTTTGCTGAAATTTGGTTAGTAGTCTTTAATTCAAAATATGAAGTTTAAGTGTTGGAGTCTAGTTTGTTAGCATGGCTAGATGTTGAACCTGGCCTTCTCTATGGTCAGGTTCTCTCCATAAAAATGCAGAAAACATGCTCTGGTTTGTGAAGAGACTCAATAAGCAAGTCTCTATATGGTTTAAAATTATGTTAGCATTAGCACTAGGGTAGGAATTTGACTTCTTAATAGTCAAATTCACCCCATGGCAGTGCATAAACAGTAGTTTAGCTTGCTGAAATTATCCTTTAAAGGATATGAAAGTGTGTAATTAGGAAGAGCCTTAAGGAAAGGAATTTGAACCCGCACAATGGTCGGATTCATTCCTCAAAGTGCCCATAGTGGTCAAAATATCTGACTGAATACTAGTCAGAATAAACATGACTATAAAAATCTAAACGAACTAGCATCATTGGACTTGAATCTAACCCCTTCTATGGTCAGATTCATTCCAGCCAATGCACGATAGGATTTTGTTATAATCTGACATTATAAGAGCCAAATTTTGACCCCTAAATGGTCAAATTTGCTCTAAAAGGTGTATAACATATCTATGGTCGAGATAGTTGGGGATTGTGAACGAAAAGCTGCAAGTGTACGGTGGGAAGAATTCAGATATGGAGCAGCAGCTTTAGTCTCTCCTTTTACCTCGTTTTTCATTCCTTTTTTTTTAGAAAATTTGTATTTAGAAACAAAAATTGTATTCCTTATTTTATCTTTTATATATATTTGTAAAAGGGACTGGACACATGGACACTATGAATTTATATCCAGCTTTGTAGTCTTCTCTCATGTCTTATAAGTCTCCAAATAGATGGGTATAAATTTTACTACCTTAAGTATTTTATGTGAAAAGGAAATCAGTTCTTTGTTAACCAGGCGAAAATTCTAGAGATTAACAATCCAGTTTTTGTATCCTTCGAGAAAGTCAAACAGAAATAATGGAACTTAAAGTGTTTTCTAATTCCTTAAATAATTTAGGAGTGTAGTTAAAACGGGATGTAATATTTCCATTCAGCTCATATTATTTTTAAAATATCTGGGAGTTAGTTTAAATAGAATTAGGGGCTGACCAGATTATGAACTATTTATTGTCTTTATGCTATGACAAAAACAATTGCCATCCTATTTTTATCGGACAGAATACTAAAGAATATCAGTACGGGTTTTATCTAAAAACAGTTTCTGTATAGTATGATTGTATTTCTTCACGAAATAGCTATGTCCAATCCCATTCCAAAATTACATTGATTGCTTGCCTACTGATATTATGTAATTCGTTTCATTGTGTCTAGTATGCAATTTTGTTATATTCCTAAGTGATTTGGAATCACACTTGGGTACTGTCTAGTAAGATTCGAGTTCAAAGACTCTTTTTTTTAGGTAGAGATTACCTTAAAATAAATCAATAGTCGAAGTATATGTTTTGCGTAACTTTGAATGAAATCAAACTAAAATATACCCTTTTTCTCAATTGTGTATACGTTTACGTAACACAAATAAAAACTAAAATGAACACCCGCAGAGACACTTTTAGGAACAAATTCCTTAAAATTATCGGAATTGTGTACACGCCCGCGTGACGTGATTTTGGTTTCTTTTTGGACAACAAAACAAAATACGCGCTTGCGCACTTTATTTATCTTATGAGTTCAGTGTAGAGAACTGTGTACACGTCCGCGTGATATGATTTTAGACATATTTTAAACTCTACGGGTTTACGCATACGTGGCCCGTCTCAAAAGAATTCCTTGAATACAAAAGAATGATAAAGGCGGTAAAAAGATAAAAATGCATATAGGTACGAAAGCGGTAATTAAACCATTTAGGCCAAGTAGAAATCATTAAGCGACCTGCTAGAACCACGGAACTCGGGAATGTCTAACACCTTCTCCCGGGTTAATAGAATTCCTTACCCAGATTTCTGATTCGCAGACAATTAAAACAGAGTCAAAATTCCTCGGTTTTGGGATTTCTAATAAATAAATGGTGTCCCGGGATATCGTAAAAAATCCGGGTGGCGACTCTGAATAAAATAAATCCCAAAAATTGAATAATGTCACTTAAAGTGGAAAAACCCCTTATTACCCTCACCGGTGAAAAAGGTGGTGTGACAACAGCGTGTGGGAGTAGTGGTTGTTGACCGGTAATAATTTCAAAAGTGCTTTTGTTTGTCTAGAGATCTTTTGTGAATTGAAATACAATTGAGTAGCATCTAGAAGCTTCACCCAATTCTTCTGTGATCCGGTAACAAAATGGCGGAGATATTCCTCTAGCATGCCATTGAACCACTCCATTTGGCCATCAGATTGTGGATGAAATTTTTAACTATGGCTCAATTTGAACCCGAGGCTCTTAAATAGCTGAGTACAAAAGTTGCTAGTGAAACGAGAGTCACGATCACGAACGATGTCTTTAGGAAGACCCCAATATTTGACAACATGAGAGAAGAAGACTTGAGTTGTATCTTCTGCTGATATATATTGCGGGGCTTCTATAAATTTAGCATACTTAGAAAACCGATCCACCACAACCAAGATAGTTGTGAGATCTCCGACCTTGGGAATATGGTAACGAAATATAATAAAACGCTTTCCCAAGGTCTCTTTGGAACCGTCGATGACTCCAAAAGTCCCGCTTATGTCAAGTGGTCTGACTTATCTTTCTGGCATACCAGGAAAGTCTTCACATACTGAGTAACATCATCATCCATTTGAGGCCATTAATAAATACGACTCAATAACTCCATGGTGTGTTTTTCACCTGGATGGCAGCCCATAAGGTATCATGGAATTCCATCAGAAGAGTCCTTCACAGATATTCTCCTTAAGGAACATAAAGTCGGTTCCCTTTCACCTTTAGGAACCCATCTTCCATGTAGAACTGGCAAGTCTTGCCTTGTCCTACCAAATCGACCAAATATTATGCAGTAGGATCCTTTGGGAGTAGATCTTGTATTTGGTCTCTTATAATGGTGGCCACTTAGCTCCCCCTTAGGTTGGAGAGTAGGCACACCGATGCTAAGTCAGTCCTCCAACCGAACGCATCAGCAGCTTGCTTAGCCTTTCCATTTCGGTACTCCAGGTTGAAGTGAAATTTCGCTATAAGTTCTTGCCACCTAGACTGGCGGCCATTCAGCTTTGGCTGGGTCATAACATGGCTAATAGTTGTGTTGTCTATCTTGACCATTAACGGGGTTCCCAGTAGATAGTGCTTCCAAAGGCATAAGCAATGGATGACAGATAATAATTTTTTTTTGTGGGCGACATACCGCCATTCTGCATCTTTCAACTTTCGGCTCTCGTACGTAATTGGATGCACCTCTTGTAGCAAGATTCTACCTAGAGCATATTTATCAGAGGCATCCATTTGTACTTTGAATGGCTTGGCCAAATCAAAAAACGCCAAAACAGGGCTACTAGATATAGTCACTTTCAATATGTTGAAGGCCTCCGCTTGCTTGGGACCCCAATCCCAAGGCGTGTCTTTCTTTAGGAGTTTTGTCAATGGAACTGCAATGAGAGAATAATTCTTCACAGTTTTTCGATAAAAGTTGCATAGGCCAAGGAATGCCCTCCAGGCGGCGGCGGCCAATCTGTAATAGCTGAATCATCTCTTGGTCCATCTTTTTTTGTCTTTCCTCGATGACATGTCCGAGGAAGTCAATTTGCTTTTGGGAGAATGAGCACTTGGATAGCTTCACATATAATTCGTGTTCCCGCAGTCGGGATAGGACCTTTCGCAGGTGCTCTAGGTGTTCCTCCAATATTTTTCTATATACCACAATGTCGTCCAAGTAGACCATTACGAATTCGTCAATGTACTCTCGGAAGACTTGGTTCATCAAGGTGCAAAATGTGTCTGGAGCATTATTCAAGCCGAATGGCATGACCAGGAAGTCGTATGACCCGTATCTTGTCACACAGTTTGTCTTGTGTCTATATCCCTCAACAATTCGGACTTTCCAATAACCTGTCTTCAGGTCTATTTTGGTGAGCACTGTAGCACCACCCAATCTATCGAACAAATCTGCCATTAGCGGGATAGGGTACTTATTTTTCACGGTGATTTTGTTTAGGGCCCGATAATCCACACAGAATCGTAGGTGCCATCTTGTTTCTTTTGGAATAGCACGGGGGGGCATAAGGTGACTTGGAGGGCACAATGATTCGCTTGTCTAGCATTTCTGTCAACTGTCTCCGAAGCTCGGTGGGTTTGGGTTGTGACATTCTGTTCCAACTCAAACTCATGGTCCACATTGCGCCTAAGCGGGAGTCGCCTTTGGCATGTGTTGTGGCATGATGTCTTCAAACTCTTTTAGCAGCTCTTTCATGGGTGCAAGAATTTGACCCGACGAACATTCTATATCATTAATACAGAGGGTATCCAGGAACGTAGGTTCATGTTTTATAACTCCCTTTTTCAACTGTAGAGCCGAGGTGTTCTCAGCGGCCATCTTTATGGTTGTGCATGGGATAATGCAGGGCTTGGTCCCGTTTGCTCCCATCATTAGTAGTATGTCGGCATATGGCACAGGAACCGTGTTGGTTTCCTCATGAATTGAAACCCAACTATCAGCTCGAAGTCATTTATGATCACCATGCACAAGTTGAATTTTCCTTCATAAGGATCAAGCTTCACTGGAACTCTTTTAGCTATTCCACCCATCGGCTGAGGCGGTGAGTTGATAGCCTTGACACGACCTCTACCCTTTCCCACAACTAGACCAAGGAGTTCTACCTGAGTTGAGGCTAATGTGAGTAGCGTCCGTGTCTATCATTATCCCGATGGGCTTGCCATTAACTTTCATCTCAACGAACATCAAGGTATTCTCTTTATTAAGAGGAGACCCCTCATCCGCCTTATTTTTTCCTTTATTGGTGGTTGGGCATGGTCCTTCTCCTTACAGATACCACTACTGGTTCCCGTGAAGGCCTCAGAAATAGAACAAACAAGTGCGTTGAAGGCACCTATTGGTTCTGTCAGGTCAGCATCATATGTGTCGTCATTTGTCCCATCATCAAGGTTTGATGAGAGTTCATCTGTGCCTGTGGGCCTTCATTGTTCCAATGTGGCCCACCGCAATGAAGGCATCCTGAAAGGGGCTTCCTATCCTGATAAGTGTTGTGAGTCGCAACACTATTGCTGCCTGAGAAAGGAGTCTTAGATTTGGTTGCACTCCGATCTCCTGCACTTCTGCTAGGGCCACCATTGATAGGCTCGCCCCATTTGTATCCTCCACGGATAGGCAGCTGCGGCCTATCCTTCCGAGCTTCCACTTGATAGTCCCCAAGGCATTTCTCTACTTGGATCGCCTTGGGTAAAGTGTCTACCCATTGTCTTTGCAGCTCCACACAGGCATAAGGTTTCAAACTCTCCAGGAATGTAAAGAGTTTGTCTTTGTCTCCCATATCTCGTATGTTCAGCATGAGCGCGGAAAATTCCCGCACATAACCCTGCACTGACTTGGTCTGACAGATCTCCCGTAGCTTTCTCCGTGCATTGTACTCAATATTTTCGGGAAAGAACTGTAGGTGTATGGCTGTCGTTAGTTCCGCCCATGTCTCTAGAGTATGTTCACCTGCCCTGATGGCTTCGTATTTCACCCGCCACTAGAGTTTAGTATCACCATGAAGATACATGGCAGCGGTTGCTACCTTTTTTGCTTCTTCTAACTCCCCCACAACATCAAAGTGTTGTTCGATGTCAAAGATGAAGTTCTCTACTTCCTTGGCATTCCGAGCTCTATTGTATGGTTTTGGCTCAGGAATCTTTAGCTTTTGTGGCACAAGGGCCAAGTTCACAGCACCCCCCGATCTGGTTTTCGCCTCCTCGAAGTAGGCCTCGTAGTGCAGCATTGACAACATTGAGTTGGCCTATCAAGTTGTCTATGTATGCTACATAGAAGACACCATGTCTGCCTCTTGTTCCCAATAGGCTAAATCATGGGCCCGCTCCTGTTGGAGGCCCTCAAATTTACCAAAAATTTTGGCTGCCTCTGTGGCTGTTGATTGTCGGTCTCTTTCAGAGTCGCGACTGATGTTCGCGATGTCATATGTCGCCTGCCGCATCCTGCGATCCATGTCGTCCAAACTTTGCACTAGAATGGTTCTTAAATCAGGAACCGTATTCACGATGGGTCGTAATACGTCAACCGTCCCTTCAAGGGCCGCAATTCAGTCACCATGGTCAGAAATGGTGGTAATGGAAATGTATTCCCTCATCCGATGTCGAGCCTAGGCTCTGATACCAACTATTACTCGGTGCCTTCCTGAGATTCCTTGGGAGGGCGACGTAATGCTAAGCAACTGATGTCCGTGCAGTTACTATCCGCCAACTGAGGTCTCCTCCGTATGCAATATGAGATTGTTATCCGTAAATGAAAACCAATGTCAACAGCAATTGAGAGAACAGAAAAGAGAATTGAGAATTAAAGAAAGCTTGATAACATTAATAAAAGTTATTACAGAAAAGAAATACGGTGTCGAGGGGGAGAGACACCAGTACAGAGAATTGTTTGCTTCCTTGAAAGTTTGATTGCTTGATTCCCCCTAATAATGCTTTAAAAAAATAAACCAAAGTTATAGGACTTGAGCTAACTAAGTTAGAGAGACATAATGGAAATACATGAAATAAAATTATAAAACTACTATATATTTACAATGAAAAAGACTTAGATTCCTACGAGGTAGAAGCATGTCCGTTAGAAGCAACCTTGTCTTTAGCATAAGAGTTTGCACGCACGGTACTGTATGTGTGCACGGCGTTGTTGCATGTTGGCATCTACCTGCGGCTGGGCATTGGCGAAGGTTATCGATGGGGCGACATAGGCACTAGAGCGCTTGTCACTTGGCGTGGCCAAGACGACGGATCCGTCCATGGCGCTAGGCGTTGGGAGGCTTGCCAAAACGCCATGGGGCGCGTCTAAAGGTGGTGTTAACCGGACGGGCTGGACACGAAAAAAATAGCTCGTCCGGTTATTGTTCCGGGCTGTTAGTGGGCTGGGATTTCCGGACTGGTAGTGGGCTGGGATTTTTCGGGTTTTGGTGGGCCAGTCCGGGTTCGGGCTTAACGGGGTCGGACAGTGCCGGGTTGCTTATTTTATTTTTAGTATATTTTATTTTTCTTATTCAATGTTATTGACATTTAAGTGTTTGCAAATTTTTAAGGCTTAGTATTAAGGCATAAAATTAAACTTTTAAATTTAAAGTCTTAAATTTGAAAATTAAAATTAAGTGGATACATAAAATTATTTCATTTCATATTTTCATTGCATAATAATACTTTAAATTAACTTGTCTAATACACTAACACATTAAACTTAAATAAGTCTAACAAATTCAAAATAACACAAATTGTTTCAAATCAAGACAACCTTTGATATATCTCCTTAAATCAGTTGTGCTTTTCCCCTTTCGACGAACATTAAAGACTAGACCACAATTGTTACATTGAACTTTGCGAACTTCTTTATTTTCTTCTACCACCTCAAAGTGGTCCCAAACACGTGAGAGCACTCTAGAAGCACGGGGCATGATTTAACTTGAACCTAACAAAAATGGTAACACACTTCACTTGATAATTATAATATTGTAGTGGCTACCGTTAATAATTGATAAACTTGAAATATTAATTAATTGAGAACTTGAGAGCAATAAACAATTCAACAATCGAAAGAAAATTGAGAGAGAATTAGAGTAGAAGAGAGGAAAATTGTGAGGAAAATGGGGGCTATTTATAATTATTAAAAGGCTAAGAATGTAATTTATCAATTATTAGGGGATGAAGAGGTTATTTTAGTGAGGATATAGGCCGAAATAGCTAAAAGTGCAAAAAAATGGTCGTTGCCCAACGGTCATTTTTATTTTGATCGTTGGCAACGGTAAGAATTTAAAAAATAATAAAAAATTACAACATAAACCGGGTTGGATCAGGCTGGACCGAGCTGGAAGGGTTAGCGGGCTAGCCGGGTTCCAGTGACAGGTAGCAAAAAAAGGCACGACCCCATCCAGCACAACCCCCTACCCTAGCCGACCTGTCCCACCCCTACGGTACGGGGCTGAACCGAGTCGAACCGGGTTGTGAACGGGCAAATCCGACCCGATTAACAGGTATAGGTGCGTCCAAGGGGTCATGGTGCATTGCTGGAAAGCCGCCATTACCGTATATATGTGCACGTGTAATGTGTATGCACGCACGTGATACCTTTTTGTGTGGTGTATTTACAAAGTGATGTACAGCCAATTTTTCCATAGTTCCATATATATATATATATATATATATATATATAAGTGGGCAATAAGAAAGTGAGGTGGCACCTCTCTTAGGCTAAGAAGCATATTTATCTTTTTTCTCCTTTTTTTTATTTTTTGGGATTTCTCATCATTCTTCCAATTTATTTTATAATAAAATTAAATATTTTATTTTCATAACTCACAACTCTTTATTTCATATCCTATACTTTTAATAGTCTCAATAATTCCAATTCCTTTCATATTCATAACCTCAAAAAATTTAATATGTAAGTTTATGATAATTTATCTCATTTTTTTAATCTTCTCCTTCATTTCTCTCATTTTCATGACTCATACTACCTTAACTTGTACTTTTAATAATATCAATAACTCTCATGCTTCTCATATTCATAACTTCCAAATATTTAATTTAAAAATTAAAATACCTTATGGTATTCATCTATTTTTTCCTATATAAATTCATATCTTTGTATCATAAGACCCCTACCCAAAACTACCATTTCTATTCTTTACCTGAAATAGTAATGTTGTCATATTAATTGCAACATTCGATTCATGTTTTAGTTTGGCTTGAGGAAGAAGGCTCTTGAATAATGATCGATATTGAGGGAGTCGACAAGAACACGAAAAATTATACACTGATTTGCATTTCTATTTTCTTCTATTTTCTTAAGATTAAGGTCTCAAATTGTATCTTTTTCTTCTCTATATACTTTCACATGTGTTATCTTTCACTTTATTTTCTATCAACTTTTGTTTGTCGCAAGTTTGTATTTTTCGTTTAGACTCAAATTAATTACTTATGAGTTGAACTTTGTTGGAAGTCTGCTAACTGCTAATGCTCTTCATTGAATATTTTGACAGCACTTCTTATTTCATTTAGCGAGCAAAAAGTGTTAGAGCTAAAAGTCACATAGCAGGCACAGGTTCTTCTTGCTGAGTCATCGGCATGTGTTGTTTTTTGTAAAATAGAAACTATTTTCTGCTTCATTTCTCCTTGTATTTTTTATAAAGTAAGTAGTTATCTTATTCGTATGATTGGAACATGTATCATATGTATGAGAAAATAAAATAAATTATTTGGTTTACTTTGTAACTTTTGATTCTTTTGAAGTATTGTGATAATTATCTTTCTTTTTGAAAGTTATGTTTGATTTTCTTTTTTGAATTGCCTATTATTTGTAAAACAAAAAAAAAACTTTTTAATTTTGCTGAGAGGATACAAATAACTGAGTAAGTATTATGAAGTGAAGTAGTATGTTCTCCTTGGAAGGGAGAATATGAGATGGAAACTAATGAATAGAAAAGAAAAGACAAGGATGACGACTAAAATGGCATAACGAGAAGGAATAGAAAAAAGAATACACTGCAATTTTCACATATTTTTTTTTATTTTCTCTTCGTTATTAGTTTCTTTACTTTTATTTCATATTTCCTTTATTTAAATATGAGAAATTTTAGCAAAGCCGATGTTTTATTATCTAATGAAAAAATTATCCATTTACATACCTCTAACATATAATTGTACTTAAAAAGTCATGTTTTAACCTCTCAGTTTCTCCTCATTTATTAAAATATGTGCAAGTGAAATTTTTTTCTTAATAATCCTTTCTCTTTTATTTCCTTTTTAAAAGGAAATCAGGAAAAAATGTAGTAACGTAAAATCTAATTCTAAGTAAAATGCTAAGTATATGATTTATCAATATGTAGAATTATCTTTTTACACTCTCTCATCCACTATACGTCGTTATATTTTTTTTTTGTTTTTTTTTATCTAGTGATATTTCTAATAACTGCACGAAGCGCGAAAAATTTAATTAGTGTAGCGTATAAACCAGCAAGAAAACAACTATACAGTCATACACATTTCAGTTCAGGGTAAGGATTGATTGTTGAATATGGACTTCAACGATAGACATATTTGATGCAGATAAACAACTTTCCAACCCTCAGCCGCAAAATTAGCTTATGCTATGATTAATTAATTTTTAGGATTGAATGTGTACTTCCACATTCTAATCCTATCCCTTGTTTTTGCCAACACCAAAATTGTTTCAATTGAATGATCAGTATTCTCTGAGTACCAATCTCGAATAACTTTTGAAAATTTCGTTAAATGAATGATCATTTCTCCAGAATGGTCAAAGATAGCAGGCTCTAGTAATATTAAGTCTAGGATTCAATCTCTAATTGCATGACCATGCCAATTCATACTTACCGTTCACAAGAACAACCAAGGCAGAGACTTTTAGATACCTGAAATAAACAGCTTTTGAGGACTAAAACTTATATTCATAGCCAACACTAGAACCCATGTCTAATTGATTCACAGAGGCTATCTATTCTAAGTTATTACAGAATTACAGGCACTGCACCAGAAACCAAACAAGCTTTTTCCTCTAACTAAAACAGAGGTTAACTCAGAAAGAGAAACAGGAAAGCTCTCCAGGAAAACACAACCTACCTAACTGTTCTAAGATTAAGATAAAATCAAACCCATGAAAATCATAAGATACAGCACTAGTTCTAAACCTACTATCAACTGCCCTTAAGTGTACATATCAGACATTACTAAAAAGTCAATTACTTGGGTTCCTCCGAACCTTGGCCAGTCACCGAGCTAGTTTGACCATCAGCACCCGAAGGGTCAGCATTAGGGTTGTCTTGCTTGTTTCCTCCACGTACATCCCCAGCCCCTGAAGTTGAAAGCTGGCTACCATTACTTGCCCCACCAAGAGTGGAGTTGGGACCTCCAAGTTGCATACCTGTTTGTTGAGGAATAGCTTGCTGCTGTCGCTGCAGTTGTTGATGCTGCTGATCCTGCATTTGCTGGGGGTTGTTAAACTGCAGTGGCATCTTTGCCGTAAACATACCCTGTTGTTGATTCATGGCTGCAGCCTGAGGGTGCTGCATGTAAAATCCACCTTGTTGCATTGCAGGATGAGGAGCCATCTGCATGTCATCACAAACACTATAAACAAACTGCACAGAAGCAGTAAACAAGCTAAGATAGTTGACACTACTAACTTGTGTTGGAATAGTTGGCGATTGTGGTTGGGCATCAGCAATTGCGGCTAAGTACATCAAGTTCTTCTGAAGTTTAGCCTGGTACCTAGATCATCAGGATGTCAAGCTAAATCATCAGTAAAGGAGACACCAACTGGCGACTCTATTTAGCACTTCTAACTGAATGAGTTAAGTAATAAGACAAATGAATCTTATAATTAAATTGGAATAGGAAGATCAGTGAAATTATCAGGCATAGGTACAACTTAAAAATGCTGTTACAATTTAACTCCAGTGAACTTGGTCGATATTTATGAACTTTACTTGTGTTTGAGCTTAAATGATGGTGATTTGCACTTGTTACGTGTTTTGTGCCTTGTAGGAAAGGATCCCCAGTTAAAAAGATAATTTGGAGCTAAATCAAACCTAAGTTGCTCGGACACGGGTGCCGGTGTTCGACACAGGTGTGGATCTAGAGGTCAGATCCTTCGAGATGTAAATTCTAAGATTCGGGGATACGGATCTTAGTACGGATACGGGTACGGGAATCTGGCTAAAAATAATTCAAAAGAAATAAAAATATATTCTCAAGTTGTAGATAAGTAAAGAATTGATTTCCTGGATAAGGTATGCTATTTTCTTCAAATTCGCCCTACTTTTGGTTCTAATTTCGGGAATCAAATTGTATCCCGTCTCGAATTTTTCTGTCCGTCGCGGTCAAAGTACCTAAAATTGTTTGACCAAATCCGGTACGGATCCCATACCCACACCCATACTCATGTCGTGTCGACACGGGTACGACACCTAAACTGTCGTGTCGGTGCAACTTAGAATCAAACAATGTGGGGTTTTGAAATTTGAGTAAAAGCCCAAGGAATTGAACAGGGATCGTGTTTGGGGGTCGAGGACCAAGCCTGGATATCAAAAAGTAGAAGAAAAAAATTACTCTAAGAATTGCACTACCGCGCCGCATGGGAGGCGCCGCGCGGCAGTTGAATCAGAATTGGCCAGCCTGAATATCTCCACTAGTGTGGTGCGTAGCACAAGGATTCATCATTTTTTCCTCAACTGAACACCCGAGTTTGGCTTGAATTCATGTTTTCTTATTCTTTAACTCAAAGTGTTTAATTCAAAGAGAAATATTTTGGGTGATTATCTTTATATTATCTTGTTTTGTTTAATTCAGTGATTCTTTTAAGTAATCGAAAGAGCTTGATGAATTGTTGATTAAATCAAGTTAGGATAATATTCGAGAGACGTTTCCCAAAGACTAGTTCGGTAACGTATTCTTGCATACCTTCATAATGCTTTATATTAGTTCACCTCGTAGAGTTCAAATTTAATCGAGAGAGGAGTCTTGGCTATACGATTGAACTAATCATCGAGTGAATTCATGAGAATCATTAGAACATTAGAGTGGATTGAACTAGAGTTAGATCCCGAATAGCTATTGTGCACCTATCCTGTCATGACTCTTATTTCTCCCATTGATTAATTTTGTGTTGCTCAACTCTTGTCTTTCTGTGATTAAGCGTTATTTGCTTTTATTTTAATAGTTAACTTTAGTTCATAATCATTCCAATCAAAGTGTTAATCATCCTGAATAGCGTCTAAACTAGAAATTACTAAAACATTGTTTAAATCAAATATCTATGGAGACGATAATTTTACTATACTATCTTTGGCTAGCGAGCATCAATTTCGTGTTGTGTTTTGCGCTCGTCAAATTAGAAATACAACAATGACTTTAATAATCTGGCAACTAATGGTGATAGTTGATTAACACATTAAACACTTATTCTCTCAAATAACATTAACACAACTAATAAATATTAAATAATAATAAGTGATGATCAAATCTTTGCAAGTTATCACCTTTCTAATTCAATCAATTAACTACACCTCAAACTCAAACTAATTGGAGCAAGTGCTACAATGATTCTGCTTTATTTGGGTGACTGGCAAACGCTTCTCCAAAGGCTACCCTCTTGAGTTTCCGACTTTTCCTAGATTGAAGTAGCCTTTCATCACCCTACCAAACGAAAGAAGTCTCTATCAAACAGTTCACCCTATTTGGGTGACTGGGTCTATCCCGTTTAGTGTTGTGAAGAGCGTGAAGCAAGGAAAAGCAACAACCCCCATTTCGCGAGAAGCGAAGCGCTCGCTTTTTTGAAGTGAAGCGGAAGTTAAAACAAAATTAAAATAAATACTGCATAGAGGAATTCTCTGTCAAAAACTGGAAAAACTGGGCAGTAATTTTCTGAGAAAGAACCGAAGGTAAAGAAAAAAGAATTCGCCAACATTTCATGCTTTTTGGACGTTTAGAAAGAGGAAGAAAAGAAGAAGAATGACAATCAGAACATACCCGTTGAAGTCTTGAACTTGAAGAAGAAGAAGAAGAACCCTAGTTGCTAGTGACTGTCGACTAGATGAAGAAATCAGAAGTCAGAAGTAGTCGACCAGTGTTGAACCCTAGGTGAAGAAGAAGAAGTGACTGTCGACCAGTGTTGAACCGTAGTCGCTGCTGTTGGAAGTTTGGCGAAGAAGTCGACTGTCTGACCAAAATAGAAGCCTTAACATAGGGTTGGGTATTTTAAAACAAAGAAGCGGGGCTTCGCTTTCCCGCTTCTCGCTTTTTAGTGGGAAGCGGTCGCTTTTACTTACCTAAGTCGCTTCACAAGCGCTGCCCTTCACGCTTCGCCTCGCTTCTCGCTTAAAGCGACTAAACACTGATTCCATTCTAATACTAGTAAGTGGTTCGTTTTTTAAAGAATGCAGGGTTCTTAAAACTAGAAGTTCTCTCAGTCATACCTATCCCACTTATCCCTACTTGGGCCTTATATAAGTGTAACAATAACAAGACTCCAATCCCTAATTGGCATTACCTATATGGATTCTTTGTTTCAACGTCTTTATTATAGCTAAGTCCACATGAGATGGAATCTCCTTGACATCTTGGATAGTCTGTTCTTCTGTGTCCAATGTTGTCAACAGGAATCATGGACAAGTCAACTAGAACTTCACTATCAGTGCCACAGCGTACCATCTCACCATCTTTTATTACAATAATCTTCAGAATTTCCAGCTCCTCCTCTTTGTAGGCCTTATAACCGCGTTCTCAGGTTTTTCATCATGATAAAGACATGAAGCTTTTGGGCATTGGCGTGATCTGAAGGAGGCAAATTCTTTAAAGACAGACAAGTAGCTTCGCTATTTTCAGTGGGCCGGGTTTGTATAATAGAATTGGATTTAACACCTTTCGGCCTATATTTGCCTGACCATCTTCTGACCCAAATGAGTGACTTCACAGTTGGGATTTTTTACAGAGTGTGTCAAGTTTACAGAGTCATTTATACCTATTAGCATCATTTTTGGAGCTTTTTCAAATATAGCAAGTATTATAACATTTCTAGCCAAAGTTCCCTACGTTTAATAACAGAATAATTTGAAGTTTTAGATCCCACCAAATTAATCAGGGATCGATTTTTTATCGTTTCTACTTTACGCACCTTTCTCTCTCATCCATAGCTAATATCCAACCATTATACTTGCACATTTTCCCCCTTTATCGTGAAACTCCCGATTCTCTCTATACATCTATACAACGCAATTCAATTGAATACGAAAATATAGCTACTAAAGTCCATTTGTACCGTACCAGCTTGACACCTTCAGGTGTTCGGACTATAGGTCCGAAAATTTCATGTTTTCGAAGAGAAGCCAATTCCGTTTGAATTGCTTCCTTCTATTTTGGCCAATCACTTCTCTGCCTACATTCATCGACAAGTTTTAGTTCAAGATGCTCATGTTGTTGCATTACTTCAATAGCAACATTATATGCAAAATCCTTGTCAACAATTGTTGTAAATACTCTGTGGAGTGGATGCCCATGTTGTTGTGGGTGTCCATTCCCTTCACTATTTTACAATAGTAACTTTCAACTTTTCATGCCTATAAAAGGCAATGTAACTCAGAATGGTACGATACACAATTGAAAATTGAAAAAGGAATACTCTTACTGGTATTTTTTAATAGCTTAAGCTATTGTTAATTACTTAGTTTTTACTATATTGCTATTATTTCACAACACGTTATCATCAAGAAGCTCTAATCTTCTACCTAGAAGAGTTGAGAGTCTTTTTTCTAATTCAGGTATAGTTCCATTTTTTTATATCGTTTATTTGGATCTCTTAACTTTCTAATTTGGTTCTAGCATTTTATTTTTAAAAGTCACAGTATGCATGTACAAGCTTTAAACTTTCAATGGCAGTGATTTAAAATTAATAGTTGGGTAAAAGATGACATTCTGTTTTGAATAATTTATAAATTCTGGGAAATACTACTTACTGGTTCTTTATATTGCCCTATTATAACCTATTTTTTCCATAAATATCCACTAGTGTTTCTAAAAGGCGTGTGTGTGTGAGCTGTTATGAAGAGCTCACTACATAAGTGTGAGGTGTTGTTCCTAGTATATTATATACATATTTCAATGCTAGTTCATTATTCTTATTAGCATGTATAAGATAGCATCACACCTCCATTTTAAGTTGATAATAACCCCTTTATTTTGATAGCTGCTTTGTCATCAACTTTTTAAGAAATTTAAATCCACTTATTTACTTTTTAAGTAATTTAAGTAATTTTATCAAAACTAAACTTTTGATTAATTATCCAAAAATTTACAAGTGAGATTTCTTCATTAATAAATATCATTATTTCTAATCCACTTATTTACTTTTTAAGTAATTTTAACAAAACTAAACTTTTGATTAATTATCCAAAAATTTACAAGTGAGATTTCTTCGTTAATAATTACTAGTGTTATAACCCGCGCGTTGCACGGATAATTTGACGGAATATTAATCTTATAAAATAATGATCTAATATATCATATTACGTTAATAAATAATAGTTATACTATTTTATTATTTGATGTAGTATACGTAAATATGATAAAATCTATTCAAAATCAAAGGATACAAAGCATTATAGTAATTAAATAAATTATTTATTTCTTATTTATTTTTTATTAAATTAGCAAGTACTTAGTACTATACTTAGTAATGTAATTTTTTATTAATTTGTCAATAGGCTTAATATTTTGATATTACTTCTCTTCTAGTAGAACCTACGTATATATTTTCTTATTATGGAAATATATATTTTTATACTTATGTTATACTGTTTAAAATTCTTTAATTGTCTAAATTTATCAATAATTTTCTAGAGTGTTATTTTATTTATATTATGTTCTATAATTTATTCAAACTATAAATATTATAAAATTATCTTTATCCACCTCTTACATTCATTTCTACTATAAATTTATTAGTTTTCTCATTTTATATTTACTGAAAATTTAAATAATATCATTTTTTTACTAAATTATAATTTTGAATTCATCAAAAATATAAAGATATAAGCCTTTTATGATTTTCGTAGAAGGCGTACTAATATTTTTAATAATTAATAAAATGTGTTTTATATATAATATATTACCTTTTGTATAATATCCTAATAGTTTCTTTATATTTTTGTTTTTTATCATTATGAAATTATGAGTTCTATTTATTAACTAAATTTTCCTACATGAGAAATTTAATAGTATATGTATTATTAGTATTTGTAGAGTGTTATTTTATTTAAATTTTTTGTATCAATTATTAAATATTTTTAAATTATCTTAATTCACCTCTTCATTTCGACTATAATATTTTATTAATTTTCTCATTTTATATTTAATAAAAATTTAAATATAACTGAATTATAATTTTGAAATCTTCAAAAGTATAAAGATATAAGCCTTTTATTATTTTGATAGAAAACGTACTAATATTTTTAATAATTAATAAAATATGTTTTATATATAATATATTATCTTATGTATAATATCCTAATGGTTTCTTTATATTTTTGTTTTTTTCATTATGAAATTAAAAGTTCTATTTATTAACTAAATTTTCCTACATGAGAAATTTAATTAGTATATGTATTTATACGATATCATTTCATTAATAAATATCATTATTTCTAATCCACTTATTTACTTTTTAAGTAATTTTAACAAACTAACCTTTTGATTAATTATCCAAAAATTATCATTATTTCTAATCCACTTATCCAAGCTTGAATTCGTGGCACTTGATATCACTTGAAAAAACTACTTATCACAGGTCCTCAATAACAAAACTTACTCACTAAAAGTCTTGGTGACACTATTACTTAAGGTGATTAAGCATCGAGTCAAGACCAAACGTACGCAATGATTTTTCTTCGTCATCATCTAGATGAAGGATTGAATGTTGAATATTTGCTAGTGAAAGATCCACTTCAATTGTGGACCGATTTGAAAGAAATGTATGACTACCTTAAGGCAACGATATTGCCAAGGGCTCAATATGAGTGGATACACTTATGGTTACAAAATTTTAAGACCGTAAGCGAGTATAATGATGATAGGCTATAATTAAGTATTTTAGTCGCTTATTACACTCTAATTTACTGCACTTTAACTTTTACCATGTTAATTTAACCGTCAATATAATATGATTGTATAATTATCAAATAAATCACATAAAGCAAGCAAACATGTTAGATTATTGTTTCTTTCTATCAGTACAAGTTATAAACTATCAAAATACTTGAAATACAATCATATATTTGATTAGGATTAATAACTAACTTTATCTAGTTACTTTAACTCTCAGTAATTAAACAATAGTGGTCTTATAGCATGTTTGGCCAAGCTTCTCAAAGTTCAAAAGCTTCCTGGAAAAAAAATGCTTTTTTTTTCAAATTTGAAGTGTTTGGCCAAGCTTCAAGCAGAAAAAAAAGTGTTTTTTTGAGAAGCACTTTTGAGAAAAATACACTTATAAGCACTTTTTAAAAGCTTGGCCAAACACTAATTGTTGCTTAGAAGTACTTTTAAACTAATTAGCCAAACACAAACTGCTTCTCACCAAAAGTAATTTTGAAAAAAAGCACTATTGGAAAAAGCACTTTTCAAAATAAGCTGATTTTTCCAGCTTGGCCAAACGAGCCATTAAAAAATCACGTTAGATTTATAATGATTATATAAGAAAGAACAATTGTTAATGCAAAGACTAATGAAGCAATTACATATTTGAGGATAAAATATCATATCAAATTAAATGTCTTCTTGTATCTTCGAACAAGAAATCTTCATCCACCGTTAAAAGCAAACATATATCCCAAAAGTTATGTCTCATCATAGCTATAGGCCATAAGCGTACTATATTTTTTATTTCTGAAGTCTTTTCCCTACCAACTCTTTCCTTCCAAGACTCAAGTACACAGAACATAGCCAAAACAAAGCCTTTCTTTCTCTACTATTTCCTTGCTTTATACTATGTTTCATATTTCTCTAACAAATTGTCATCCTCAACTGGGAAACAACAGGAAAAAGGCTTCTTGAGACCAACAAAAGGTGTAGGATCCGATTTTGATGATAAACCTTCATGGAAACATGTTAAAATTCTTTAAGTGGCTCCCAATGGTGGTAGCAATAGAGTATGATCCACCAACTTTTGCAACAAAAGAGCTACTGGATCATATTTTAAGGTTAAAGTGTATTTATTAAGAATATAAGGTTGTGGGGTTGAAATATGCAAAGGGATTAGTTGAGATGTATGTGAACATTGAAATTGAATGAATGAAGAATCTAGAGAAATAAATCATTCGAACAACTTCTATCGAGAGACTCATCATTATATTTGCACCAACATCTTCTATTGCTTTAATAAACAAATTAGAAATGCATTCACCATCTTCCACAATGATGCTTGAATTGATTGATCATATTGGTTTACTATAAGATGCCGACATATATTTATCAATGAACGCCTCTTAGTATCGGATCATTCGTCTTTGCAAATTGACAACTCTTTTCTTTTCCAAGGATCTTTAATAGGCTGCAATTTTCTCTCGGTATGAGCCTTTTCGTGAGCCAAAAGAGTTGTTCTTAACCTACTACAGACTCGCGGAACATAACCAAGCATAGGATTATTTGCCAAACTCTAAATACTTTCCAACGCATGAACACTTTGCAAAGTTAAAAGATAAACCTGATGCATCGAACATACGAGTTGTCAATTCGTCGACAGTGTTTCCGTTAGAAATGTTGAGAGACTGTTCTAGATACTTCAACCTTTGAATCTTTTGGTTATGATAAATCTAAGCCTAACGGAAAAGATAGATAATCTAATTTTTTTTATCGTGCATCAAGTTGTTCTGATGATTTTGTTTCAACTTCAATGATTCACATACATCTCGGTTGATCTCTTTCAACTCCATGACCTGAAATTCTTGCCAAATATGCTTTAACCTTAGAATGTAATCCAGCAACACTTTTTATTGCAAAAGTTACTGGATCATACTCTATTTCTACCATCATTGGGAGCCACCGAAAGACTTTAACATGATTCCACAATGGTCTATCATTTAGTAGTTACAAAAATTAGCATGGTAGACTTCTAAAGTATCTAAAATTAATTGGTAACTTATTTCAGCATTAAATGCTTCAGACACGAAGCTTCATCCCAACCGTTGGATTCCCTACATAATCAACATTATAGCCATAAGGCTACTTGATTTTCCTTTCAAAAGTCTTTTCCTTACCAAACTTGTTCCCCCTGAATACGCTAATGCCATTTTCCTGCATCTTCATCTTCTTCTTTACAATTTTCATTACCTCACAAAATTTTCGTCTTCTACCTCCTCACAACAAATCAAGAGGGGAAAGGTTTGTTAAGTCCAACAAAAAAGTGTAGGCTCCGACTTTGATGATAAACCACTATGGAACCATATCAAAGTTCTTTTAATTACTCCAAATGGTGGTGGAAATTGAGTATGGTCCTGTAACTATTGTAACAAAAAAGTTACGGGATCATATTCTAAAGTTAAAGCTCATTTGTTAGAAATCTCTGGTCAAGGTGTTCAAATATGCAAAGAGATAAGTAGAGAAGTATGTGAAGCTTTGAAGCAAGAACATGAAGAAGCTGAAAATAAAATACCATTCGTACAACTTGATGCAAGGAAAAAAACAGATTACATCTCTTCCTGAAGGGTAAGATATATCGCACTTTAAAAAAGAAGAGGCTCAAATGTTGGATCTAGAGAAGTCGATCAACATTGAGAATAGAAACATCGCCGACAAAATGGCAGCATGTATGTTCTACGCTTCAGGTTTATCTTTAACTTTGAAAAGTCCCCTTATTTTAAAAAGTATTCCGAGTGTTCGGAAAAGACTCCTACACCTGGTTATGTTCCGCCAACGTATAATAAGTTAAGAACTACTCTTTTAGCTCAAGAAAAGACTCATGTTGATAGAAAATTGCAACCTATTAAGGATGCATGAAAGAGAAAAGTTGTCTATTCGTTCCGATGGATGGTCGGATATTCAGAGGCGACCATTGATAAGCATAATATCAGCTTCTAGTGGCGGTCCAATATTCTTAAAATCAATCAATTTAGCGTTGTGAAGGGCGGTGAATATATAGCTAATTTGTCCATTAAATCAACTGAAGAGGTTGGTGAAAGTAATGTTGTTCAAGTTATCACCGATAATGCAAGTAATACGAAGCTTGTCGGTTCTACGGTTGAGCAAACTATTCCACATATATTTTAGACACCATGTGTTATTCATTGTTTGAACCTTGCACTAAAAGTATGTGCCAACCTTCCGAAAAATCAACTCAATTTTTAAATTGCAAATGGAATTTAGATTTGATTAGAGAAGTTAGTAGCTTGAAAATTTTTGTGTTCAATCATGATATAGCTCATGCTCTTTTTCAAAAGCATTCGACATTGTCTTTGTTGAAAGAGGCCAAAACGAGAATTGCATCTCATGTTGTCGTGACTAGTCATGTTCATCAAACGAAAGCATCATTGGAAAGAATGGTGAAGGTAATGATTGGAGAAATAATAAGGGAGATAAAGTGATTGAAGCCAAAATGCGTAAAATAAAATCCCTTGTAATGAATGACGGATGGTGGAATAATATTGAGTACTTTTTAAAGTTTACGGAACCAATTATGTATACGCTAAGAAGTGTCGATCTTGATGCTCCAAAGTTGCATCTTGTTTATGATAAGTGGGATACAATGATCGAAAAAGTGAAGACAATTATCTTTGAGCAAGAGCGGAAGGATCTTATTATCAGGCAATCGGACTTTTTTTGATATAATTCAAGAAATTCTTGTTACTCGGTAGAATAAGAGTAACACCCCTTTACATTGTATGGCACATTCAATGATACCAAAATACTACCATGAATCATGGCTTAAAGGGGAAGGCAATGGGGTTCAAAGGCTTGTTCCCAACGAAGATAGAGAGATTTCCTTAAATAGGGTGAAATACTTCCAAAGATACTTCAAAGATTCAAATGATCTAAAACAAGCTTCTTTGGAGTATGAAGTATTCGCAAGTGGGAATGGTTTTTTTAGTGCGCCTCATGTGCAGGGACGGATTTAGGAGGGCAGAAAGGGGTTCACTCAAACCCCATTCGCCGAAAAATTACACTGTATATATAAGGCAAAATCCATTTTTTACCTCTATATATTATTATGTTTTGAATCCCTTTGACACAACCCAAAAGCATAGCTTAGTAGTCAAGGGGGTTCAAAACCTTTGTAAGGTCATTAGTTCAATTCCCACTAGCTACCATCTTTTTAACATTTTTCTTAACCCCCTTCGCGAAAATCCTGCCTCCGCCACTGCTCATGTGGTTGAGGCTATGATGGATGAGGAGAGCCTCAATCTTAGTGGGCTAAACACTGTGTAAACGCTCCATTTGCGAGGTTTTGCTTACAAATTGCTTTCACAACCGGCTTCTTGTTGCGAAAGGAACTGGAGCACCTATTTGCTTTCCATAGCATCAAAAGAAACAAGCTAGAGACTTCAACAGCCGAAGATCTAGTTTTGCGCACTACAATCTTTGCAATCAGCTTCTTCATGTTCTTGCTTCAAAGCTTCACACACTTCTCTACTTTAGTATTCCTTTTATATTTTTAATCATTGTTATTTTAATTTGCTTTAGGTGGAGATTATACTGACGTTGATTAAGCCACCGGTGATCTAGTTGACTTATCAACATATAAACCTCAATTAGAAGGAGTCATCTTTGAAGAAGAGCTTTAAGATGTGCAAGAAATGATCTTGAAAATATTCAGCAAGAATGCTAAATGTTATTGTTCAAATGCTAAAACTTAATAGATATACTTTCCTACTTTTTTATTAGTTTATATAGTTCAATTAAAATGTCAATGTAACTTTGTACGGAGAATGGTGATTGCAATTGAAGTTTATTTTTTCCTTTTTGGTGGTCATGCTCATTTGATTGACTTAATGAGAATGGATACCTCTCTATAATTTGTGACTTGTGAGCGGGGTGCTAAATGATAATTACGTCTTTTATTTTCTATATTTATGTCAAGTTCTTCGAGAAAACCAGTAAAAGCTGATAATTACGTCTTTTATTCTCTATGTTATGTCAAGTTCTTCGACAAAACCAGTAAAAGCCAAAAAGGTAGGTTTGTATTATCTTTATATATCTAGCTCTTTCACTTATGTAGTTAAGTGATATCTATTATATGTTAATATACTTTGTGTAACTTGTAAGAGAATTCGAGAATGGAGGAAAATCAAGAAATCACGCTTGCAACTTGAAAATAAAAAAGAAATTCACACTTTACAAGCTATAGGTAAGTATTTCACAAAATTTCTCATAATTTAGAGATATTTTATATTTTTATTTTTTTGAATTATTTTTAGCCAGATCCCCGTACCTGTGTCCGTTCTAGAATCCGTATCCCCGAATCTTAAAATTTACATCTCAAAGGATCCGGTCTTTCGGATCCACACCCGTGTCAGAGTAACTTAGCCGGTCATAGATGCAAATTCTATATGTATCACTTAAACTAGCTCTAAAACTAGTTGTAGAACTTCAGTACAAGACCTCAGAATCTTTTGCCTTTAGTACAGGATATCCATATTGAAACATGTCAGTGCTTAAAACCAAACGAACATATAACTCCAAGTAACACGGGGGATCAGAGCATAAAGAAGATGGGAATGGGAATGCCACTACTTACTGTGCACATTCAGCTAGTTTGCCAAGATTTTGATGGTCCAATATGGCCAAAATCAGTGTCTTGTTCTCATCCAGGTACTGCATCACATAACAAAACCCATTTTACCACATGAATCCTGACACCTGAAAATATAAGGAAATACCTGAGGTGGCCGCAAAACCACTCAGCCAAGTAGTTATTCTTTCAAAATAATCGTGTCAGAAACATAACTGTGAACCATTCACGGTTCACCGACTTCCATAAATTAAGATTTGTAATGAAGAGTATAGACTCATTCTCCTTGTTAAGATTGTTGGTTAAACTGTCAGAAAATTCTTACATTAAATGTTCTTCCATAATTATTTTCTCTTGAGTTACCCCATCAAACATGATTATGCTGTCCATTTCAATAAGTAATTCTTGCACAAAGCATCCAGTTGGAACAAAAGTCTACTCCTAACTGCTAGAGAAATGACAACTCTTCAGAAACCAAAATCATAACCACCTTTTTAGAAATTTCATAAGCAAAGGTTTACTGAAGTTCAAAGCTTCATGCACATACAAATAAACTAACTCGTACTTAATACATATAGAAGAGTCAACATATTAATTGATTCAAAGAACCTTTACTTAATAGAACTCCCCAAATTGACAAAACATCTCAAAATATTTAAGGACTCCACTAAGCATTCAACTAATCCCCACAATTATTGCAGCAGTTATGAACTAATGATACCCACTTTAAATATGTTTATAGTGACAAGAAAATGTAGAGAAGAACAAAATAGGCGTATACCATAAAGCACCCTTTTTTAGAAGATATCAAAAAGTACCACTTTTAGAACTTTCCAGATAAGGAGGTCAGCAATGTGGGCATTATCGATTGTTCCCCACCACACCACTCAAATAGATATAAGTTGTTAAGAACCACAGTTTCTATCTTCAGCGCAAATTGTTACTTAAATTTCTTAGAGTTCACATTTATAACAAACTTCAACATCCTAACCCATCATTAATCCATTCTCTCATCTTTCATTTTTCCCGGCTCACTGTCATTAAACGTGTGATTGTGATTGCTCTGACTAAAACTAGCTTATATAATATTTTGATAATCGTGGTATCCAAATCAGCTTGTGCGAACCTCGACTAATTTCACGGGATATCTACTACCTCCTACCAGCAACAGGTGCCAGTTAACTCTGTCTACCAAGCTTGAACAGGGATTTGAATCTGAGACCCTCATGGATCTCAACCCACTTTATTAACCACTAGGCCACACCCTTGGTTGCTCCATCAATAAATCTAATCATAAGCTACTTGTTAATAGTACAATTAAGGATCTTTATTTTCTATACTTCAAGCTCGTAGCACAAGCTATCTCCTAACTGACAAGACACAATTAGGACATTTGTGCGAAATGGTCAATGTCGTGATAAAATATGGGTATTATCAACATGCATACAAGAACAATTTAGGGCATTCTGCATATCTGAGTTCACAATTTTTTCCACAAGCCCAAAAGTTATGCCAAATATAACTTGGAAATAACGGAAAAATTTTCTACACAGGAACTTTTTGTTTCAAAATTCACTCGACAAAGACAATCCCTAGTTGTTAGAGGGATCATACACAGTTGAGATTTAGTGTTACTACAAAATTTACCCTTCTATTTTTATTTTTTCTGTTGGGAGGGAAGAGAGGGTGGGGGAGCCATTGTCATTGATCTAAGCGTAACATTTTCATAATTTGTGATCCTAATTCCTTTGTATGACATAGTATTGCAATGAACTAATGAGATAAAATAAATACACCACTTATTCATACCAAGAAAAGAAATTCACATGGATAGCCAAGATCAACTATAATACTATGATCAAACAACTATGAAAGCATTTGAAGTATTTGTCAAATAATCCAAATGATTTAACATAGCATTAAAAAAAGCTTCTAAAGCAAGTTAACATAATTCGTCATCTGAATAAAAAATAAAATGAAATAAAATATCACACAAAGAAACTAATTCAAGACTATTAGGCCATTACACCCAATTTAATCAAACTTGACATAAATATGTAAAACTCTCCATCTCAAGTACTATGATTTACAAAAGGGAAGCACTCACGGCAACTTCCATAATTTCCGGATAGTTTTCTCCATAGAAGTAATAAATATTTCCAACCATTTTTCTTTTTCTTTTTTTTTGTGAAAGATAAAACAATAAATTACCAACCCTTGGAAGTAGAGTTAACAACTACTCCTCAATCTCAAACAACCTGAGATCGGCTGTATGCATCCTAATTGTACACGTTACTCCATCGCATGTCGATAATATGCAAATACAACTAAAAAGTATTTGAGGCTCTATATATTTTCTAACCATATAAATCTCTTAAAAGATTAAACCACCCCTAGAAACCATAGGACATGCTGTAAACTTTTGAAGGACAATCTTCATCCCTTTAAAGGACAAAACAAGAAGTTCACAATATTAGTAGTACTACTATTTATCACACATCAACCCACAGCTGTGAAGTGTTTTTCAACATTAATTGTCATCCATCTATTGAGCCTTAGACTACTTATGCTTTAAGGGGTCGTTTAGTACGATGAATAAGCAAAAATAATCTTGGATAAAAATTTAGTAGCCTTATCCCTTGTTTGGTTACTAATCCTTGGATAAGTTATCCCAATATTAAAGTAGAACCCGGATAACTTATACATGCCAGAGGATGGAATAGTAATCTCAGGGTAAGTTATACCAAAAGCAATAAGAAATAATATACCAAACAGTCAATAAGAAATAATCTCAACATAACTAATCTCAAAAGCATAACTTGTCTTCAAAGCAAACGACCCCTAAGTACCTCAGAACACAGTGAAATTACCAACAGGGAAATTAGTACCAAAAAAAAGATAGTAATACCTTTTGAATCTGCTCAGTGGTGATATTGTTAGGAGGAAAAGAGGGCATGACTGGAATCATAGGTGGTGGCTGTTGCATCCTCGTATACTGCTAAACCCTGCTCTTAAATAAGGTTCTCTCAAAAAACCCTAGGTTCTAATTGAACAATTACCAGAGATTATACCTTTTTTTCGAGAGGAAAAAGAAGACCTGAATTTTCAATTTATTCAAACTTCACTGAAGAAGGAATTTGAAACAAAAGGGGGGATTTTGAGAGTGGGGTTAGGTGGAAAGAGTGGGAAGTAAGAGAAGAATTGTGTCGGAGTCCGGTTGGACCGGCCTATTCAACTCCATGTTGAAAAATGTCAACATTTTTTGGGTGGATTTTCTTTTTTGACTTTAATTCTTATCTTTTTATTTTACGCCAAACATTATTTTAGGGTGTGTTTGTGGGTTCGAAAGGTTGTTGGTTCGAAAGTTTATGGTTTAATGTTCATTGTATCAAAATTATTTATGAATACTCTTGAAAAAATATTTTTCTTAGTTTGCGTACCAAACACCAAAAAAATGAATAAGATTACTACTTGTTTTTCAAGAAAACATTTTTCATGTAAAATATTTTCCTTTATACCAAACACACCTTTAGTCTTCCTAATTTTTACAATACAATGTTTTACGTGAAAATCCAATTCAATTAAGTTTATATTAGTGTAAAATTAAACATATTTTTTATGTTCTATCTCTCATATTTTAATTTGAGTCTGAGTAGAACCAAGACAGAATACTTGGAGTACAAATTCACTGAGACCCATGATGCAGACGTAGAGGTTAAGCTTGATGCTCAAGTTATCCCCAAGAGAAGTAGTTTTAAGTATCTCGGGTCTATTATCCAAGGTAACGAGAAGATTGACGAAGATGTCGCACATGCATCGGAGCGGGATGGATGAAGTGGAGGCTCGCCTCCGGTGTTTTATGTGATAAGAATGTGTCGCCAAGACTTAAGGGTATGTTTTATCGAGTGGTGGTTCGACCGACTATGCTGTATGAGGCTGAGTGTTGGCCAGTCAAGAACTCTCACGTGCAGAAGATGAAAGTAGCAGAGATGAGAATGTTGAGATGGATGTGCGGGCGTACCAGGAGAGATAGGATTAAGAATGAAGCTATCCGGGACAGAGTGGGAGTAGCCTCCATGAAGGACAAGATGCGGGAGTCGAGGCTGAGATGGTTCGAACATGTTAAGAGAAGAAGCATTGATGCTCTTGCCAGGAGGTGTGAGAGGTTGTCCATGGAGAGTTTTAGAAGAGGTCGAGGTAGGCCTAAGAAGTACTGGGGAGAGTGATTAGACAGAACATGACGCTGCTTTAGCTCACTAAGGACATGACCCTTGAAAGGAGGGTGTGGAGGTCAAGGATTAAGGTAGAAGGTTAATGGGTAGTTTTTAGTTGTTCACTGATAGTCTTAGTAGCATGCATGTCCCCTCATATTCTTAGATTATTATTACGTTATGTGGTTTTGTTCGCCTCAGGTATTGTATTCCCCGTTGTTATTATTTGGTACTACTTATCCTTTATCTCTCATTTTTTCTTTTCTCTTCCTTCTTTTTTCCTTTCTCCCTTTCCTTTTCTTCTTTTTGACCTTCCTAAGGCGAGAGTCTATTGGAAATAGCTTCTCTACCCGCATTAGGTATGGGTAAGATCTGCGTACAGACTACCCTCCCCAAGCCCCACCTGTTGGGATCATACTAGGTTTGTTGTTGTTGTAGTAAAATTTTGTAGAGCTTATGACTTGTACTACCGGGTTTTGGGAATAAGTTTATTGTATAAATAATTCATTTCAGAAATTATTAGAGTGTTAAATTACTATTGTTGTATGTTCTGTAATTGTTAGGCTTACCTAGTCCTTAAGACTAGGTGCCATCACGATACCCAATGGAGTGGAAAATTGGGTCGTGATAATTGTTGCCTACTGGAGTAGTGCTGCTTGTGGCCCCGTTGCAGTAGTAGTATTGCTTGATGAAGTAGTGTTTCATGCCCCCCTTGCAGCAGTAGTGTTTCCTGATGAAGCAGTGTTGCATGTGGCCCCCCTTGCAGCAGTCCCCTCAACCCATAAGTCAACCTTTTCACGAAAAAGGTCAAGTAAGAGTTTACTCTCATCTGAAATCCCAATCACACAGATAACTGCATAGCTAGCTTTCCGTGTTGTAGTAATAGAAAGCTCAAACTCCCCCATCTTGTGGTAGTGTGCGGAGAAGGAAACTACAAGCCCTAGTCGGGCTGGGTGATAGACATCCAACTCTTCAGCAAACCCGATTGCATTCCAAGTTCCTACATCTTAACTTTTCAAAAATGAGATGTCAGTTCATTAAAAGTACTTTACTAGTTTGGATGTCTATAAGTTAAAAATTCTTGCTTGAAATAACACTTAGAATAGTATTACCAAAGAAAAAAATAACACTTGAATAACATTTTTAAGCGAGCACTCAATAAATTAAGTAGTTGTCTTCCTGCTGCTTTATTAGAGAGATTAATGTCTTATGAACATCAGAGGCGGATCTAGGATTTCTAGTACATGGTGCACTACTAAAAAAAGGAGAAAAAAATATTTTAAGTGAGAATTGATCCCTATTTCTCTTAGTAATTAACTTAACCTTCAACTAAGTGAACCATTCAACCTTCTTGAAATATGGGTGGCAATAGTTAATATTATACCAATTTTACAAAATACGTACATAAAATATCTAATTTTACGGAGTGACCATGGGTTCATGTGCCCCATATTTTTGCCTATAAATATGCCCCTGATGGTCACTTATTCAATTTGAAGAAAGTTGAGGATAATCTATAATGTCTAACATGTTCATACTGGGTGTATAGGGTAAAATTGGTTAGAGACAGTTGGACGAATGACAAAGTGACACGTGGAATTAAAGACAGATGGGACGTGAGTCGGTAAATTGTTGGTAACGGATGCAAGCATGTGATCGTACTGGATGAATCCCGAAGAGACAAATTAGCCGGTGACAAAGATTAAAGATATCGATATCGGATAACATTCAATTGGCAGCCATTACAGAGAATATATGCATTTATAGCCAACTATTATGCAGCCATCAATGACGGTTTTATTCTTATTTAAGAGGAGCTTAATTTGGGGATCTTGTCTCCCTAAATAGATCTATAAATAGGGGAATTATCATCATTGGAAGGGACAAAACATTTTGTACACAGAAGTTACATTCTGCTCTCAAATTATAAAATTACTTACTTTATTTTGCTCTTAATACTATTCATACTTCTACTTCTGGTGAAGCTTATCATACCAGCATGCTTTAATTCACTTTAATTTTATTTCATATTCTTATCTCCGTTATTATTCATTTCGTAATTTAGGATCAAATTGATTTACTTGTCTATAAACTACTTTATAAATTTAATTGTACTGTTTTACGTGTAAATAATTTGACGCCCACCGTGGGGCATAGATGATTGTGTAATTGCTTTGATTCGTTCATCTGTTACTAACAAATTTCAATTCCTTTCTTAGAAAAAGAAAATTCAAATATGGCAGCTAACGATGTCAGATCACTCCTTCCCTCCAGTGAGAGAGTTTCTTTTTTTTAATCTCTCTCTAACTCTAACGTCTCTAACGTTCCCTCTCTACGTTCACTGCTAACCCTTCATCCCCTAACCCCCCACCCCCTAGTAGCACCCACGACACCCTCCCACGCCGGCATTCGCTGCTTTTCCGCTCACCGCCACCGTCGTCGGTGCTGCTACAGGTAAGTCTTCTCTCTCTCCCTCTCTTTATCCATTTTTCTCATTCTCTCTCCTCCTCTTTCTTTCCCGTCTATTTATCTCCCTCTTCTTTCTTCTCTTTTCTGTTCTCGCCGCTGGAGTCGGGTAGGGCGTGTTCCAAGCGAGTTGCTACAAGCCCGGTGACCCTGGTTCCCGGCAACCGGCCGGTGGTGCTTTTTCCGGCGACACTTGCCCCTTCGTCTTCTTCCACTCTCTCTTCCTCTTTCCCTCTCCCCCTGCTTTCTGTGTGTGTGTGTGGGTGTGTCTGTTGCTTTGGACAAGTGCAGAATTTTCCGGCGAGGACAGACCATTTTCCGGTGGGTACAAATTTCCGGCAAGTTTCATCAATCCCGGCGACTCCCGAATAGCTTTTCGTCAGGACGCAGCAGGACTGGGCAGTGTTTTTGAGCAGATCAGGAATGCTTCAGGAAATCTTGCGCCAGGTTCTTTGTTCTGTATCTGGTATTCGCGGTATTAGTATTTTTTTATTGTTATATTTTCTTTTTCTTTTTTCCTTTCCTTTTGCTTGTCTGTATCTTTGATATCTACGGTATCCTGTTTTAAATTTTATTTAGTTAGACATGTCGGCTTATCTGCCTCTGTCTAGCACTTTAGTGTTATAGCTAATACGTAGTTTGCCTTTACTTTGTTGAAACCGTTATTAACACCTTGTGAACCGGTAGGTTTCTGTTTAGCCTATTCCTTGGTAGTTTATTTTGTATATAGCTTTGTGCTAGTCTAGTGGCCGCGCCGAGCTATGAGAGAGTGTGGGCATGTCCTTGGGGGAAGCGGCGGGAGCGAGGGGTAAAGGGGAAGGGTGGCAGGGAGGATAAGTTTCCTTCTAGGTTGAGAGTAGGGTCATGGAACATAGGGACTCTAACGGGAAAGTCAATAGAGTTAGCAAAGATTCTCCTTAAGAGGAAGATTAACATAGCTTGTGTCCAGGAGACTAGATGGGTGGGGAACAGGGCTCGGGAGGCTGATGGGTTTAAATTATGGTATTCAGGAAGGGTGAGAGGGAAGAACGGGGTAGGCATTTTAGTTGATAAGGACCTAAGGGAGCTAGTGGTTGAGGTGAAGAGGGTAAATGACAAGTTGATGTCCATTAAGATAGTCATGGGTAGGTATACTCTGAACGTAGTTAGTGCATACGCGCCTCAGGTGGGTCTGGTCGAGGAGGTTAAAAGATAATTCTGGGAGGATTTGGATGGGTTGGTGCGGGGTATACCGTCCTCCGAGAAGATTATTATAGGGGGTGATTTTAACAGCCACATAGGGAGGTCTCCTGGGGGATATGACGGTGTGCATGGTGGCTTCGATTTTGGAGATAGAAACGCAGGAGGTACTTCGTTGCTGGAGTACGCTAAAGCTTTTGAACTAGTGATTGCTAACTCGTGTTTCCCGAAGAAGGCGGAGCACCTGATAACCTTTCGGAGTACGGTGGCCAAGACCTAGATTGACTATCTGCTTCTCCGGAAATGTGATAGAGGTCTTTGCAAGGACTGCAAGGTCATCCCGAGTGAGAACCTTACGACCCATCATATGCTTTTGATAATGGACTTAAGATCAGGTGGACGAGGAAGAGGAGGGCTATGTCTGGGTCAGGTGGGGTGCATTGACTAAGGACAAGGCACAGGAGTTGGGGGAGAAGTCGTTGGCTCTAGGGGCCTGGAGGAGTAACGGGGACGTGAGTTGTATGTGGTCAATGACAACAAATATTATTAGAAAGGCGGCGAGAGAGGTGTTAGGGGTCTCAAAGGGTTTTTCTGGTGGCCATAAAGGGGACTGATGGTGTAACGAAGAGGTGCAAGAAAAAGTGGAAGCAAAGAAAGCGGCGTATTTGAAGCTAGTAGGGAGTATAGACGAGGGGCAGAAGAGGGCCAATAGGGAGGGGTACAAGAAGGCTAGGAGAGAGGCGAAGTTGGCGGTTACTGCAGCTAAGGCTGCGGCGTTTATTCCTTTTTACGAGGAAATTGGGGCTATAGGAGGGGACAAGAAATTGTACAGGCTAGCAAAGGTGACGGAGCGGAAGGCCCGGGATCTGGACCAAGTGAGATGCATAAAAGACGAGGAGAGAAGAGTTTTATTGGAGGGCCACAGATCAGGCGGTGATGGAAGGCGTACTTCCATAAACTCTTGAACGAGTAGGGAGATAGAGGCATCGCGTTGGGGGAGTTGGATTACTCAAAGCGGCAGCGAGATTTTGGGTACTATAGACGCATACGAGTGGAGGAGGTGGTAGAGGCTATGCGCAGGATGAGTAGGGGTAGAGCGACTGGGCCGGATGAGATCCTGTTGGATTTCTGGAAGAGTGTAGGCAAGGAGGGTGTGGAATGTCTTACTAGGTTGTTTAACGTCTAGGACGATGCCCGAATAGTGGAGGCGGAGTACGATAATCGCCTTGTACAAGAACAAAGGGGATGTCCAAAACTGCATCAACTATATGGGTATCAAGTTGTTAAGTCATACGAAGAAACTGTGGGAGAGGGTGATTGAAGGAAGATTGAGGAGGTGTGTGTCCATTTCCGAGAACCAGTTTGGTTTCATGTCGGGGCTGTCGACTACTGAGGCCATTCACATTGTGAGGAGTTTGGTAGAGCAGTTTAGGGCGGTGAAGAAGGATTTGCATATGGTGTTCATTGACCTGGAAAAAGCCTATGACAAAGTACCGAGGGAGGTTCTATGGAGATGTTTGGAGGCTGGAGGTGTGCCTGTAGCATATATTAGAGTGATTCAGGACATGTATGATGGGGCTAAGACACGGGTGAGGACAGCAGGAGGAGACTCTGACTAGTTTTCGGTTGAGATGGGGTTGCATCAGGGGTCAGCACTCAACCCATTTTTGTTTTCCCTGGCGATGGATTCTTTGATGCGTCACATTCAATGGGAGGTTCCTTGGTGCTTGTTATTTGCGGATGACATAGTCCTGATTGATGAGACGCGAGGTGGCATTAACGAGAGGCTGGAGGTCTGGAGACATACTCTAGAGTCTAAGGGTTTCAATTTGAGCAGGAACAAGACATAATACTTAGAGTGCAAGTTCAATGGTGTTACCCAGGAGGCGGATGGGGATGTGAGACTTGATACGCAAGTCATTCCCAAGAGGGAAAGTTTCAAATATCTGGGATCTATAATTCAGGAGAATGGGGAGATAGATGAGGATGTTACTCATTGTATCGGCAAGGATGGACGAAGTGGAGGCTCGCTTCCGGTGTCGTGTGTGATAAGAATGTGTTGTTGAAACTTAAGGGTAAGTTCTACAAGGTAGTGGTCAGACCGACTATGTTGTATGGGGTAGAGTGTTGGCCAGTCAAAGAGTCTTATGTCCAGCGTATGAAAGTAGCGAAAATGAGGATGTTGAGATGGATGTGTGGGCATACTAGATTGGATAAAATTAGGAATGAAGTTATTCAGGACAAGGTGGGAGTGGCCCCTGTGGAGGTAAAGATGCGTGAGGCGAGGTTGAGATGGTTTGGACATGTTAAGAGGAGAAGCACAAATAGGTGAGAGGAGGGGTAGAGGTAGACCTAAGAAGTCTTGGGGGGAAGTGATCAGGCGGGACATGGCGCAACTTGAGCTGATCGAGGACATTACCCTAGATAGAAGGGTGTGGAGGCGGAAGATTAGGGTGGAAGGTTAGTAGGTAGTCATGAGTTTCCTCGTGTCTTCCACAGTTCGATAGTATTAGTGCTAGTATGGTACCCTTTGTTTTCCTTAGTTTTCCATAACTGCATGTCGTGTTATGTTACTACTTACCTTCGGTAATTCCGTAGTTTGCTAGCAGGTTTTCATCATATTCTCATGTGTTGCCCTAGACTTATATGTCTAAATATACTTTCTTGTTATTACTTGTTATCGGTACTCCTTCCATATTCTGTGTTGTTATCTCCGATTTAGTTCTCTAACTATTTATCTTGCCATCACTTGTTATCACGACTTCCTTCATTCTCTTTAGCCGAGGGTCAATCGAAAATAGTCTCCCTACCCTTCCAGGGCAGGGGTAAGGCTGCGCACATCCTACCCTCCCCAGACCCCACTTGGTGGGATTATACTAGGTAGTTGTTGTTGTTGTTGGAAGCTAACGATGTCAACAATGTCTACAATGTTGAAGCACACAATGAACGTGAAATGTGTTTCAACGTGATGATTCGACCAGTGGAAGAGCGATGATTCCTCCCAACGTTCCATCAAATCAAACAATTCAAAGGACCGGTATGAACGCTCCAAGGGATGAGTTCGATTTTGACGAGGCAGGAGGCACCGAAAGTGAATCTGGGCATGGCAACAACATAAATGACCCATTAAAATCTGAGATCATGAGATTCATGAGAGAAATGAATGAGCGAATGGATCAGAATGCAAAGAAATTTCATGCTTGGATGGATCAAATCCAGGAGCACCGCCAGTGTTAAAGGGACTAGATTCCAAGAAGTATAAGCATCTGCCGTTTAAACCAAGTATGGCTCTGGAATTGATCCCAAAGAGGTTTAAGATGCCAGACATATCAAAATATGATTGGACTTTGGATCCACAGGAAGACATCACAACTTACACTACGACACTAAAGGGAAACGACCTGGCCCAGCATGAGATCAGATCTTCTTAACTTGGTATTCTCTTTTAACTGAGCATTTATTGATTCTTCTGAAATGCTTGCAGATTATTTTATCAAATCTCATGCTTGAGAAAGAAAGGTCCAGGCAAGGAAGGCGAATATATTCAGAATATCCCAAGGAAAATCCAAATTATTGCGAGAGTTCGTGATTCGGTTCCAGAAATAAAGGATGTTGTTACGAACAGTTTCGGATGAGGGCGCAGCGGGGGCATTTACAAAGGGTCTCAACTCGGTGAGCTCCGATGCCTTCCAAAAATTGAAGGAAAGTTTGCTTGAATTTCAGGCAACCACATGGGCAGATGTTTACAATCGCTACAAGACAAAAATAAGAATAGAAGATGATCAACTTGGTTCCTCGATGTCTTCCAAAGGACGTAATCATGATCGGAATCAAGATAAGTTCAAAAATGATTTTGATGCAGGTCAGAGGTCCTCTAGAAGTCATTTTCAGCCTTACGAGAGGGCTGATGGGCATGGTAATAAAGCATTTCAATCATCGGATAGGATCGCCTCCGATAGAAGGGTGGATCATGGTCAGAGTAAGAGATCGTTGCAGGAGAAAGAGGCGTCAGGGTCTTGAGATTCAGCGTATCCTAGGTTATTTAATTATAATTTTAATATCAGCCTGGTAGAATTGGTGTTGGATATGAGAAAGAGGCTAGGTTTACGAAACCAATCCGATCGGATCCTAGCCAACGAGATCCTAACTTATGGTGTGAATTCCACAAGACTCATGGACATATGACGAGGACTGTCGATATCTTGGTGAAGAGGGGGCGACGTTGTTAAAGAATGATCATCTCAGAGAGTTTTTAAGCTACCACGCCAAGAAAAAATATGGGAGAAACTAGGATATTGCATAACCATCAAACCCGGAAGCAGGATCACCTCAAATGACGATAAACATGATATTTGGGGGAGACGAAGTAAATAGGGTGACATTTTTGGCAGCAAAGAAGAAGAAGATATTACTGACTCATGGCAAGAGGATATGAGAGATCTCAAAAGTTGACATCATTTTCACAGAAGAAGATGGTGATGGACTTCTTCTACCGCACAACGATGCTTTGGTAATTTCTCTTAACGTTCTAGATTTTAAAATTAGGTGTGTTGGTGGATCCAGGAAGCTCGGCCAACATCATACAATGGAAAGTTTTGGAGCAAGAGAAGCTGATTGGGAACATAGTTCCGGCAACAAAGCTATTGCTCGAGTTCAACCTAACAAGTGTCACAACCCGAGGAAATTTTTTTCTACCCACACATGCTGAATGAGTAGCGAACCACTCTGTTCGAAATGGTAGATGGCGACATGGGCTATAATGTGATCCTTGGAAGGCCATGGATAACGAAATGAAGGTTGTACCTTCAACATACCATCAACTGTTAAAATTTCCGACACCTGAAGGGATCAAACAGATCAGAGGAGATCAACCAACTACAAGGGAGATGAACATAGTAACCGTTTCTAGTAGCAAGGGCAAAGAAACAAATAAATAGCAATTAGTGCCTTTTTCCATCTCGATTGAAGATGATAAAGACGAGGAGTCATCGAAATTATATTAGGCACCGAGGTCTTTTTAGGTACCGGAGGATACATATGCGACCAAATCAACCGTAGAAGAGCTCGAACAAGTGGCCTTGTTCGAAGAATTTTTGGAAAGAAAATTCCGTTTAGGAGCAGGGTTGAGTCCCGAACTCATGTCAATAATTTTTAATTTTCTTAAATCTAACGTTGATTGTTTTGCATGGTCGCATTCAGACATGACATGTATTTAGGTGGAGGTGGCAGTCCATAAGCTGAGCCTGGATCCTAACTTCCCTCCGATAAGGCATAAGAAACGACCGATAGTAGAGGTCAGAAACAGGTTTGTTAAGGAAGAGGAAACCCAGTTACTTAATACAGGTTCAATTCGAGAGGTAAGTTACCCTGATTGGCTAGCTAACGTAGTGGTAGTGCCTAAAAAGAGTAATAAATTTAGAATGTGTGTAGATTATAAAGATTTAAATAAGGCATGCCCTAAAGACTCTTTTCTGTTGCCAAACATTGATCAAATGATTGATGCTACGGCCGAGCATGAGTTAATGAGTTTTCTCGATTCTTATTTCGGGGATAATCAAATTAGGATGGACCCGGAATATCAAGAGAAGACTTCTTTCAGCACAAATTTTGGCAATACTACTATAACAAGATGCCTTTCGGGCTAAAATGCCCGAGCCACTTATCGAGGCTTGTTAATAAAATATTTGAAAAACAAATAGGCAAGACAATGAAAGCTTATATTGATGACATGTTAGTTAAGTCTCTTAATGTAGGAGATCATCTGATGCATCTCCAAGAGATGTTTGACATTCCAAGAAAATACAATATGAAGATCAATCCGGAGAAGTGCGCCTTCAGAGTTGGTTCCAGCAAGTTCTTGGGGTTTATGGTCTCTCAACAAGGTATCTAAGTAAATCCCGATAAAATCAAAGCCATCGAGGATATTCCGGACCAGCTGACAAGCGCGAAGGAAGTACAAAGATTGACTAGTAGATTGCCGGCTCTAAGAAGGTTCATATCGAGGTCTTTGGGGAAGTGCCATCACTTCTTTTCTCTTTTGAAAAAGTAGAACGGCGAGCGCAAAACACAACACAAAATTGTCGCTCGCTAGTCAAAGATAGTATAATTTAATTATCGTCACACAAGGATTGGATTTAAATAGTGTTTGAATAATCTTCAGTTGATTACTATCCAGGAAAATTATCACTTGATTTGATGACTATTACTATGATTAACTACTAAAAATCAAGCAAGTAACAATTGATCACAAACGATAGCAGATGAGCAACGAATAAACATCAATGAGAGAAATAAGGGTAATTGACTAGATATGTGCAAGATAATTGACTCGGGATCCAATTCTTGAGTTAATTCACTCTATAATATTGTTGATTCTCACAAATTCAATAGATAATCAGATTACACTTGAAGTTAATGTTCCTCTTTTGATTAAACTTTAGTTTCAGTAATTAATCCAATTGAAGCACGGTAAACAATTGCAACAATAAAATGATGGTTATGATCTAAAGGGTAACTTCTCACGAATATTTCCCTATTTTCTAGTTCGATTAACAATTCAAGAGGCCCATTCGATTACCTATTTGAATCATGAATTTAAACAAGAGCATAAGACATAAAGTAATTCAATATAATGCTCCTCTTTTGATTAAGTAAAATAAGAAATAACTTCACAATACGAAGTAAAACTCCATCAATTAATTCTAACCATTATCAAGAATCGAATCCCTAATCAAATTATCAAAACATCGTATTTGTCAACACCCTAATGAAATTTACTCCATATATATGGAATAAGTCATCTCAATATGGTTCAAAAACAAAGAAAACATCAATACTAATGATTCGATACAAACTCCCGTATTGCACCGATTGTAGGTTGAAATCTTGATGAATTCTTGTGTCTTTTTGCCTTGGTTTCTTCTCCAATCTTTCGTAGGTCAAAAGTCCCATCAAAATCGTGTTTTGGTGTATTTATACCATGTAGAAACAAGCCCGGATGAAACTACCCTTTCCTAGCCGAACTTGAAAATCACTCTGACAATTTTGCACAGTCGCGTCGCACGCCGCGCTGCCCCATGCGGCGCGCTAGTGAGGAAATCCAAAGAGCTCACATTTTTCTTGTCAGGCTACTTTTGCACTGTTGCATCGCGCCTCTTGGCGCCCCATGCAGAGCGGTAGTGGCTTTTTCTTAGAGTAAATTCATGTGTTCACTTTTTGATATTCGAACTTGGTCCTCGACCCTAGAACGTGACCCCGACTTAATTTCTTGGGCTTCTACTCAGACTTCAAAGCTCCAACTTGTTCCATTTTGCTCCAAATTATCTAACTAGCTCAGTCTACAAGGCATAAAACACGTAATAAGTATAATTTACTATCAATTAAGCTCAAACACATGTAAAACGCAATAATTAGAGTGCAATACTACGGCTAAAACACGGGTCTAGCCTACAATCAACACCCCACACTTATACTATTGCTCATCCTCGAGCAATCAAACTGCACTTCACCTAGGGACGACCTTTTCATTTAACAACATCCCTAACACATCATGCCAAGAATGTTTAAAATCAACTAAGAACCCTATCATAACATCCTGACCTCAGGACTCGACTCAAAAGCACCACACATTTTTCACAACCTTTCCACTTACTCTAACACATAGGTCAAAGACTTTACCTTACATTCACAAGTCATGTTCCCTCACACAAACAATAGAGAGTAGTTCCATATACAATAAAGTTCAAGAGTAATTAGGTCTCAAGATAGAAAGAATTCACTCACTCTCAGAAATAAACTCTATGCGCCACATATGACGTACCATATGTTTGCCTGTAGTGTACTACTCTACTAATTTAGCTCATTCAGTCGAGGACCAAGTAGGACTTTAATTGGTTGTAATGTAGGCTGCGGGTTGGGTAGGATACATTTGGATATAGTGACTACACCTCCCTAAGCACTTTAATACATATACATTAACAATTTCACCCCACACTTGTGTGGAACCAAACCCCAACCTTCACACATAATAACATTAAGCTCCCAATTTCTTTAAGCACAAACATGATGAGAACTATCACTAGCAAGTAATCATTTTTTATAATATACACAATCACAAATATTTTTTCTCTTATTTTTTCTTTCAATTCCCTACAAGTGGTTCTCATAATCTATTTTTCCAGCAGTGCACCTTTCCCTTTTCTATAGTTCCACTCAAAAACCCAACCATACATCCACCTAGCTTTTACAAGCTCATAACAAACCCAAGTGCTCAAGAGAGGTCGATGGTTCAAACAGATAATCAGTTCAAAAAGGGGTCAGACTTGTATTGTGGTTACCAAAGAAATAAGATTACATGATTAAATGGGCTAACTAAGATAAACATTAATTAGGTAGGCAAAAACATATATCTGGCTCAACAAAGAAATTCCTGTATCACTTCCTAGACTGAACAAGACAGCTATTTCGCTTTGCAATCACACATAGAAAGTTCTAAACATCAACTGACATGCGCATAATATCACAAAAACCTCACTCACACATTGACACATAACTCAATAAGGATCAGATATTTCCCGACTCTCTAGAAAAATAGTTAAGCAGAGTTACAATCAAGCAATTTAAGGCACTTATCTAAAAGTCAAGAGCTGAGCCTAGGCGTCACGACTAAGGACTCAACACTCTCAAGGAATATGAAGCCAAGCTAATAACAAACCCAACCATACATCCACCTAGCGTTTACAAGCTCATAACAAACCCAAGTGCTCAAGAGAGGTCGATGGTTCAAACAGATAATCAGTTCAAAAAAGGGGCCAGACTTGTATTGTGGTTACCAAAGAAATAAGATTACACGATTAAAGGGGATAACTAAGATAAACATTAATTAGATAGGCAAAAACATATATCTGGCTCAACAAAGAAATTCCTGTATCACTTCTTAGACTGAACAAGACAGCTATTTCGCTTTGCAATCACACATAGAAAGTTCTAAACATCAACTGACATGCACATAATATCACAAAAACCTCACTCATACATTGGAACATAACTCAATAAGGATCGGATATTTCCCGACTCTCTAGAAAAAAATAGTTAAGCAGAGTTACAATCAAGCAATTTAAGGCACTTATCTAAAAGTCAAGAACTGAGCCTAGGCGTCACGACTAAGGACTCAACACTCTCAAGGCATATGCAGCCAAGGGAAATTGCTACAAATAAACACTATGACTTCAGATTCTTTAATCCTATAAAACACAAAACTAACTATACTCGGTTCAAGTAAAACCCTGGGAAACGAACCGCGACACAAAGAAAAACCAAGGGAGAATTACTACACTACATAAGAAAATAAAATAAAATAGAATAAAACAAAACAAAGGACATATTTTTGGATTTTCAATTTTATTTTTTATTTTTTTCATTCGACTTCAAATCTCTGAAGAAGCCAGTCGACGAAATCTCTGAAGAAGCCAGTCGACGAAATCCATCATCGGGAAGAGTCGATACTAAACAGTTAATTAATAACTATAACATGCCGATATAATTCAGAGTTATGATTACAGACCATATTGACTAAGAAAGCAAGAAGCAAATCAAACAAAACTAACCGACAAATAGAAAACAAGTACATATACAATCAAATAGGAGCACCCCACACTTAAGAAATTGCATTGTCCCTAATGCAAAGCGATAAAACAAGAGTGAAAAGGTAACTCTCTGAGGCCCATGGCCTACTCCTTATCGATACCCTCAAAAGTGCCTAGGTACTCTTTATCATCAGAGGGAACAGAGTTGGCATCCTCTTCTAGTGGCATCTGTATTCAAGCAGCTAAGCCCAACCACTACTGCATGACCGCGGAGAGTGGATGGTCCTCTTGCAGCTCTACCAAGTCAACCTTCCCTCGAGCAGCACGAAGGCATATATCAGCAAATAACAGCTGCAATGTCTCCTCAACACGAACAAATCTCTGATCTACAGAAACAACAACAACAAGTGGGTTGGTCACAACTATGACATCAAAAGGCTTAAGAGGCCGCACAACCGGAATCTCCCTATTATAATGGAACTCATCCTCCACATGGTGGGTCTTCAGAAGCCGTGTGATCATACTCAGGAAATATAGGCGGCGAGCCCTAAGTGGTCGGACACAAGACATGTGCTCAAGCATAATCTTGCCCAGATCAAACTTCATCTAAGTCAGAATAACATAAATGAGGCACACCTTAAATCGGAAGACATCAATGTCGTTCTGGTGGGCATGATCTTTGAATTAATTAAACGGAGAACGACTCTGGCAGGGTGTTGGAAATGGCACTTCTTCATGTCCTTATAGAACTTATTAGCATCTCATGTCTATGTGGCAAGAGATCCCACGCCACTTCATACACTGCATCTAAATTGGCCTAGAGTCCTTAACCATGTTCACATTCACCGACTAATCGGGATGGAACAAGCTTTCAAAACACATGTATCTGATGTTGTTGAATCCCCGAGTATTTCCTGGCTAGCTTACCATCATCAATGCCAACTTCCGGGTCGAGACTCACCGCTAGAACAAAGGTCCGGTACCACATCCTAGAATGATATGGCACAACCCGAATGCCATACTTGCAGCCTGGCGCTACATATGCATCAGGATCAATGCGCTCCTCTTCCTCCTCCACTGGTGTGGGGAGAGGTGCCCTCCTACCTCCTTGACGGCTACTAGAGGCAAATTTTGAGGTACCTGTGTTAGAACGTTTTCTAGGACGGCGAGACATTGTGCTTGCACAAGACAAACAACATTAGCCACAACACTTAAAAAATAAACAAGACCAAACGGGGTAAACCACCCCACACTTATTGTAACGACCCGACCGGTCATTTTGAGAATTTAAGCTCCATTCGGTGGCGTAAGGTCTTGAATATCATTGCATATATCAACCTGTGTGCGTGGTTGGATTCAGTTACCGGATGACCCGGAGTCGAATTGGGAGAAAAATCTCAAATTTTGAAGCTTGAGTGATGAAAGTTGACCGGAGGTTTGACTTTTGTGTAAGCGACCTCGGAATGAGTTTTGGTTAATGCCAAAATCTTCGTATGGTAATTTCGAATTTATATATGCGTCCGTAATTGGTTTTCGAGGTCCGTAAGGTAATTTGAGGTAATTTGGCGAAAGTTGGAATTTCGGCGATTTCGGCCGATAGGTGAAATTTTGATATCGGGCTCGGAATGGAATTCTGGGAATGGCTGTAGGTCCGTTGTGTTACTTTTGACTTGTTTGCAAAATTTCACATCATTCCGGGTTGAATTGATAGGTTTCGGCACGAGTTTTGATATTTGAAGATTTGAGAATTTCATAAGTTTGATTTTTGGTTTGATTCGTCATTTTGGTGTTGTTTTATGTTATTTGAAACCTCTAGCGAGTCCATATTAGGTTATAAGACTTGTTTGTGTGATTAGATGGGGTCCTGGGGGTCTCGAGTGTGTTACGGATAGGCTTCATGTCAATTTTCTTCATTTTTCCACTGCTGAACCTATCATCTGGTTTCCTTCTATGCGATCGCATAGAAGTAGTCGCGATCGCATAGTGCTATTCTGACTCACCCAGATTTTCCCTCAATGCGTTCGCATAGTCTAGATCGCGATTGCGGAAGCCTACTTACTCCTTCTATGCGTTCGCATATTCAACCTCGTGATCGCATAGTGTTCCTGTAGGGGCATCATATTATCTCGTCTACGCGATCACATTCCGTTCTTCGCGATCGCGTAGGGTGGCGTTGGGGACAACATATAATTTCTTATATGTGATCGCATATGTACCTTCGCGATCACATAGGACATTTTTGGCCAGTGCTATTTTTCCTCTACGCGATCGCAAATAATTTCACGCGATCACGATGCTTTAAAAACATGGGCAGAATATAAGTTTTCAAAATCGGGGGTTTCACCATTTTAAACATATTTTGACTTCTAGACCTCGGTTCTTGGCGATTCTTTGAGGTTTTTTCACACAAATCGAATGGGTAAGTGTTATTATACTAGAACTAAATATGTTTCATGACTTAGTCCTTGTTTTTATCATTAAAATTTTGTTTTGAGTTGAGGAAAATGTGGGTTTTGAAAGGAAATTCCTAAATTGAAAAATCATGATTTGAGGGACCGAATGGTATCGGAATTTGATAAAATTTGTATGGTTTAACTCGTACTAGCATGGGTATTCGGTTTTTGTAAATTTTGTCAGGTTCCGAGGTGCGGTCCTGGGGGTCGACTTTTGGGTCGATTTTTATAATTTTGTAAAGATTGAAACTTTATTATTCGGAATAGTTTCTTATACGTTTTATGTGTACTTTGAAGTTGCTTTAGTTGATTTTGAGCCGTCCAGAGGTCTTTTTGCCCGAGAAGTTCATTTTGGAGTACCGGTGTCACGACCCAAAATCTGTGGGTTGTGATGGCGTCGGACACCACTATCAGGCAAGCCAACCCCTTAATTAGTTGAAATACTTTCCTGCTTAACACTTTCGAAATCATTGCCTCTTTCTCGCATTTCATAATCAAATAAATACATTTTTGCAAATTAAATACGATGGAAATCAATTTAAACCAGTAATAAAAATCTCAACACACCCCCAGAACCCGGTGACACAAGTACATGAGCAACTACTAAGAACTTATACAATTATACAACACTTGTCCGAGGAACAATTATGACAAAGACTTAAAAATAATTGCAAATACATAGGAGGGAGACTCTGTCAGCTGTGGAACGACTCCGAATGAATGCAACCCGTATAAGTCTCCAAATCAATCACTGTGCTATGATGGTACCTGTGCAACAAAATGCACAGCAACTGTAGTATGAGTACATAAACAGATATGTACCCAGTGAGTATCCCGTCTAAACTCGAAGAAGTAGTGACGAGAGGTCGACTTGACACTCACTAAGGTCCAATAATATAATATATGGCAGGATATAACGAAAAATAGTAGGCAGGTAAGGCAGTACACAACAAGTGCATATCGAATAAGGAATCCAGGTAATAACTGAAAATAAGCAACAATGTACATTATCCTTCCCTTTCCGAGTACTTGACTAGCCCATTTATAAATGAAACCGAACCAAAAGGTCATACGCATAAAAGGTCAAGACAACCACCCGGAGTCATAAGGGTGGTCATAAGGACTGAGGTCATAAGCTAACCCACGATCGCGAATCATACCTGCGACTCGCGTGCTGACTCGATAATGATAAGCTGACCCACGATCGCGCATCATACCTGCGACTCGTGTGCTGACTTGATAATAATAAGCTAACCCACGTCCGCGCATCATACTTGCGACTCGTGTGCTGACTCGATAATGATAAGCTGACCCACGATCGCGCATCATACCTGCGACTCGTGTGCTGACTCGATAATGATAAGCTGACCCACGATCGTGCATCATACCTGCGACTCGTGTTCTGACTCGATAATGGTAAGCTGACCCACGATCGCACATAATACCTGCGACTCGTGTGCTGACTCGATAATAATAAGCTAACCCACGACCGCGCATCATACCTGCGACTCGTGTGCTGACTCGATAACAAGTGCGTATATATAAGTACAAATGTGTACCAACTCAACAGTGAACTCAACAGGATGTGCCAATACCACGGATAATCAACTAGGATTTAAATCATAATACCTCACTTTTCCTTATCATCTCAACAGTAACTACAACTCGTAACTCATAACACATACGAAGGTACATATAGGGCACATGGAAGCATGCTTGTGAATCCTAAGTCTACCCGACATAGCAATACAGTCACCACGTACGGACTCTCATCACTTGGTACGTACGTGGCCCCCCACAACATGTACACACAGCAATCAAGAAACTATGGGGACATTTTCCCCCTTACAAGGTTGGAAAGGAGACTCATCTCGTGGCGAAACTAACCCTCGGATCAAAGATGCGCCCGAAAACTCCGAGATCTACCCTCGAGGTCTCGCAACTAGTCAAGTATAGCACAATACATCAATTCATGATCAAAGAAGAGGATTTATCCTATTTTATTCAAAATTCATCATTCTTGAAGAATTACTAAATTCAGCCCCGAGCCCGCATGCTTGAATTCCAAAAATTCTCGAAGGAATCGCTCACCCATAGCCTATGGATCATTAATATGTGTTTTCTACTCGAATTCATGGACTTAAATGGGAAGTTCCCCAGTTTTCCTTAAGAGCCCTAATTGCTACCCAATTCTTGATTCTTGTTGTTTTAGTAGTTAATTCTAGTTGAATTCCATGTATAAATTAGGAAATTAAAGAGGAATTACTCACCTTGACACTAGATAGGTCGTGGAAGGTACTGCTCAAACTTGGAGGTCCACTAATGGTGTTGAAATATGGGAGAAAGTGAATAAATCCCGTATTTTGAAATATTTATACTGCTTCTACAGGAGTTTCCGCACCTGCGACCTTGGGACCGCACCGGCGAGAAAAGGACCGCACATGCGGAAAAATGGCAAAGGGGCTGGGGATTGCACCTGCGGAGGGGTTTCCGCACCAGCGGACTCGCTCCTGCGGAATTTGTTCCGCACCTGCGAGGTTGGGACCGCAGGAGCGGTCCCGCACCTGTGGCTGGGCAACCGCACCTGCGGTCACACCAGCAACAGCTGCACCAATAGTTGTTTTAGCTGGTTTTTGGCCTCGTGGGGTGTCCAGGAGGCACCTGGGCCCACCCGAGCCCCCGTCCAAATATACCAACAAGTCCTAAATCATAATGCAGACTCGCTCGAACCCTCGGAACACCCAAAACAACGCTAAAACTCAAAATCACACCCCAAAACCCCTGAATTCATAACTTTAAACTTTCAAATTCTTGATTTCTAAAACGATGCGCCGAATCGACCTATACTACTCGGAATGACCTCAAATTTTGCCGACAAGTCATAAATGACATAACGGAACTATTATCGGTCTCAGAATTTCATTCGGACCTCGATATCATAAAATCACGTTCCAAACCAAATTTCAAATTTAAGGAAATCCTTATTTCTATATCGGGCGCCGAAATGCTCCCGGTTTATAAAAAACCCATTTCGAACATACGCTCAAGTCCGAAATTATCATACGAAGCTACTGACACTATCGGAACTCGATTTCGAGGTCATTTGCTCAAAATGTTGACCGAAGTCAAACTTGGCCAAATAGGCCAACCTTAAGGAACCAAGTGTTCCTATATTTCTCAAAACACTTCCAAATCCTGAACCACCAATCCCCGCAAATCAAAAATCACAAGAAGCCGCTATGGGAAGACTTAGATAGGGGAACGGGGTCCGATAACGTAAAACGACCGATCGGGTCGTTACAACCGGGTTGTCGTCTTAGAGGTAAGTATCTTGCCTAACCTTGTGTGGGGGAACTACCCCTTAGGATTGAGTCTTCTATGTTGATTGTAGACCGTGTATGCGAGGTGGCGAGTGCATACTCGGACTTATTTGTAAATAGGTTGGCCTTTTAGGACTCCTTATATTCCCTGTGTATGAAGTTGTAATTGTTATATTTGTGTTCCTGATTGCTAGTTTCATCCCTTCCTGTTCAAACTAGAAATACTTGCTTAGTGTTCCTTGTTTCTTATTTGATCTTAATTGACTTAAATGAATACTTTACCTTTTCTACCGTTGTGCCTTATCTTCCGTCATAAACTGCCTATTTGACTAGAACTAGTATAATCTCGCCCTATAATTGTTTAGCAGAAACTGGAATATCTATACGTTGGTGTCAAGCATGCCCGTGAGTCGTACATTGTGAATTATATGATTTTCCCTTAAGTTCTACTTAGGTTTAGTTGATAATTATCCGTGTTGATGGTATTTCCTTAGTGTTGCCTATTACTGAGCATTGTTCAAACTGAGTTTATTCCGTGAAACTAATTGTTTAAGTGAAATTGGTTATAACTGTTTTCCCTTGCCGGGATGATATTGTTTCCATTGTTGACTACCTTGCCGGGACGGTGTGGGTTCTATTATTGTTTATGCTGTTGATGATATTGTTTCCATTGTTGACTCCCTTGCCGGGACAGTGTGGGTTCTATTATTATTTATGCTGTTGATGATATTGTTTCCATTGTTGACTCCCTTGTCGGGACGGTGTGGTTTCTATTATTGTTCATGCTGTTGATGATGTTGTTTTCCATTGTTGACTCCCTTGCCGGGACAATATGATTTCTATGATTGTTTATGTTGTTGATTCCCTTGTCTGAATGCTATCATTTCATTTGTTTGGGTGAGAAAGAGTGTAAAGCATGAATGGTGATGCCGTGCCATTGTTTATATTCATTATCATGTGAGGAAATAGTGTAAAGCACGAAGGGTGATACCGTGTCATTGTTTATATCCATTATCATGTGAGGAAAGAGTGTAAAGCACGAAGGGTGATGCCGTGCCATTTTTTACATTCATTATCATGTGAGGAAAGAGTAAAAAGCACGAAGGTTGATGCCGTGCCATATTATTGAAATTTAAAAGCACGAAGGGTGATGCCGTGCCATATTATTGAGAGTAAAAGCACGAAGGGTGATGCCGTGGGTAATATTGTGAGTGAGTTCATGGCACGAAGGGTGTTTCCGTGCAGGTGAGGACGAGGGACATGAATTATGATGTGATATCTGTTTCCCCGTGTGTACATGTGCCCGTACTTTGAGCTGTTATTATTGTACTTACATATTTGGTGTGACTTGTTATTATTGTCCAGTACTTGACCTTTATCTCATTGTTGTTGCCCTGTCCATGTCTTTTACTGGTTTAATTTGCTTAATTTACGTGCCATATCGGTCGATTTCTATGGGGAGGACGAGAGTAAAAGCACGAAGGGTGATGCCGTACACTTGTTCTATTGGAAACTACGTCTGAAAGACAATTATTGAAAAGTAAAGTTTAAAGGCAAAGGTTATTATTTTCCAAAGGTATGTTTGCAAAGCATTTATTTGAAAGAAGCTATGTTTGGAAAATATTCACTAGAAAGGTACATTTGAAAAGCTTTTATTGAAAGGAATTTATGTTTGAGGTTTTCGTTCTGCACATTATATTTATATATCGTTGGAGGAAGTGTATTTCGAAGGAGAATTTACTCAAAATGAAATGATTATATTCTTAAAGCTTTCAATATAAACTTACGATTTAAAGGTTTCACTCGAAGAATTGACTAAATTGTAGGAGTTGTTGACTGAGGCTTGAGGGAGAAATTATTGCAGTGCTGAGTTACTATTGTTTTTAATGTGTTGTGGTTTCTACTTTTGATTCGCACCCCCGTCTTTTATTCTGTGTAATATTACGATGTTCTGTGTTATTTGCTGTATCTTCCTTCCGCTTTGTACTTGTTATGTTGATAGTTATATGGTGTAGCCATTAGACAGGTGTCATGTCATGTCATTTCTATACGAATGTCTGTTTAATTTATTAGACCAGTGGGTGTCTTGAATAGTCCTCGTCACTACTCCACCGAGGTTAGTCTTGATACTTACTGCACATGCTATGGTGTGCTCATGCTACTCTTCTGCACATTTTTTGTGTGCAGATCCCAGGTTTTTGCATAGCAGTTGTTCGATAGCTAGCAACACAATTGTTGTTGTGGAGACTCTAGGTAAAACCGCTTCAACGTTCGCGGTTTCGGGGTCACCTTTTTACAAGTAGTATTCATACACTGTTGTATTTATTCTGAACAGTGAAATTTAGAGATGTTAGTGTAGATTCCTTGAAGCTTATGACTTGTACTTACCGTATTTTGGGATGATATGTAATGTATAGAGATTGTTATCGAGAAACATTCAAAAGTTTCAATATTTTATTTATGTTTACTAAATATTAGGATTACCTAGTCCTTAAGACTAAGTGCCGTCAAGATACCCAGCGGAGGGAAAATTGGGTCGTGACACTTATCTTATTGCATGTTCACAAGTACAATGTATATCGGGGACTCAGACTACCCCATTGAAAGCACACCACGAGTAATGAACAAACCTCCTGACCACCAACATAGCCTTAAAACAACATAACCACGGACTATACTAGTGTAAAAGACAAAATTAAGAATCTAAACTAGTAATTAAGAAAAGAGGCATAGAAAGTTAGTCGAGTTCACTACTAACAAAATTAAGATACAATATAACACAACCCAAGCACATAACATGAATCGGAAACCCCATTTAGCACCTAGCAACACATTAGCATGGGATAGTCAATCAATTAGCACTCGGGGCTAACAAGTTAAAGTTTCACAAGATACGAACATGACCTCCCACCCACGCTTATCATCTCACATCACATTCCACAAAGCACTTCCCTTCAAAATTAGCAACACTACACAATTTTATGTCACTAAGGCATTTTAACAAACGCATTGTGGGCATACCTTTCACCTTCTTATTTTAATTCAAAGTGGGTTAGAATCACCATACAACCATATCAAAAACTTTACTCACCACAACCACAACATCACCACATCTTCACAATAGCACCAAGTGCACAAAGTTTACACAAACTTCACTAATCTTCGGCCACTTGGGAAACCCTACCAAGCTTCAACCCAAATTAAGTCCAACACCATCAAAACACACCAATAATAACCCACAATCCTAAGAACAATGGAAATCCCACAAGTTTATGCAAGAATTTCGGCCAAAAGATTAATATTAACCAAAATAATTAACAAACTACCTAGGGTTAGCGATATGAACTAAGCTACCCTAAATTACTACTAAAAGAGAAGAGATGAGAAAAGAAAAATTACATTTATGAGTGATGGAAGAGGGAGAATTGGAGGTGAAAAACTTTGCAGAAGAAGAAGAATGGGGATTTGGGGTGAATTAGAGAGGAGATACTTGAGAGAGAGAGAGAGAGTGAGAGAGATATGGGAGAAAGTGGATAAAAAATGTGTGGG
>ML285717.1:0-71274 GCA_005239495.1 Nicotiana undulata
CAGAATGGCCAGGTTCCTACTTAGGTACTCCATAGTAATAGCAAAAAGAAAAGGTGACATGGGGTCACCCTGCCTAAGGCTGTCATGTGGTCCGGGCCCAGGCCCGCGAGCCCACATGGGCTTTAGGCTAAACAGACTGGCCCGTATGGTCCGGGCCCAGGGGGTCCTAGGATCCCACTGTGGGCCGGTCTTGCATGGAGGAACCGCGAGCCCGGGACCGTTTAGCCCGGCCTGGACCGGTTCAACCGGGCCTAACGGGCCCAACGACTATAACGGTTAGAAGTTTAAAAACTAGCCTTTGGCTTTTAAAAAATAGACATTTGGCCCCCAAACTTTGTTTTAACCCCAAATTTTTTATAATTACACTTTTTCCCTATTCTCAACTATAAATACCCCCTCATTCTTTCATTTTTACTCACAAAATTATCAATCTCTCTCTAATTTTCTTCTATAATTGCTTACTTTATTATTGCATATTGTGAAAATTTGTGAAGTTGGTGAATTGAAGTATTCAAGTCTTCAACGATATACAATTTTCAAGAAGTTGTTGGTCAATTCGGTAAACTCGTTCCAACTCTTAAGTTTTAATATTATAATTTTGTTTGTTTTAGTTTGTATAATTATAATTAATATGGTCCTTTCTTTGAAAAAATTGTTTGGTGGTAAGGGAAAATCTAAAATTGGTGAATCTAGTAGCCAAGCTACTACTCCTCCCCCGGCACCCCGACCCAAACATGTTACCCGTCCACCTCCACCTGTTATTCTTGATAGTGATAACCCTTGTTTTCAATTTACCGATATTCAATTTTACCATGATATTGCACCAGGTCAACAATTAAATGATGAATATATGAATTCTCTTTATGGTAATCCAACTATTAATGAAATTGATGAGGAAAATGATGATTTAGATGAAACGCAACCGGCGGATTTAGATGATACACCTACTAGTCCTAATGTTAAAGTTAACCAAACTAATAATAATCCAAATGATGCCCCGCCTGACCCTCCTGTAGTAACCCCCACTTTTAATAGACAACCTCCTAGACGGTGCGAAACATCACTTGTTTGGCACCTTTTTATTCAACTAAGAGATCAAAATAAGGCTAAGTGTAAAACTTGTGAGACTTTGATGGCTCATAAATTTACTGGAGACCGTAGTGGTACGGGTAGTTTGACTAGACACATAAATACACACCCTAGAGATAAAGCTAGATTTCTTCAAATGAAAGCTGCGTAGGAGGGGACAAGTGTAGGTACTCAGGTTAACCCTAGTACCGGGTCAAATCTAGTTCAACCGAGAATTAACACTGTTACCGATGGCATTTTAGATTACGATCCAAATAAAGATCGTGAAGAATTGGCAAAAATGGTAACTGTTATGTGCTTACCGTATAGTTTTCCTTCTAACCCTCACTTTGTGCATTAAGTTAGAAGAGTTTTTAATCGTACTTATAAAGGATGGCATCGCACAACCGTAAAGAGCGATATTTGTAAATATAAACATGAATATGAACAATATTTGCGCTATTTACTTACTCATATAAATTGTCGCATTGCTATTACTACTAGTATTTATGGAAGTGGTAATGACTGTGATTATCTTACTATTACCACTCATTGAATTGATGGGGAATGGATAATGCAAAAATGCATTATTGCTTATAGAATAATTAATTCACGTCACACAGGTAAGTTTATTGCTAACACAGTTGCAGATATTTTTGTAGATATTTTTGCATTAGAGATAAAATAATGTCAGTTTCAATGGATAATGCTTCTAGTAACATTAATGCTATAGGCTTGCTTACAACTACACTAAATCCTGTATTTAGTAATATTTTTCATGTTAGATGTATTTGTCATATTTACCATTTAATCGTCGGTGATGGTATGAAAATTTTAAATGTTGAAATTGAAAAGGTTAAAATGGCTCTTCATTGGTTTTTTTATTCAAACCGTAGAAGTAGACTTAGAGAATATTTTAAAAAATGTGATGAATTTGGCCTTATAGAAAGAAAGGTTCCTAAACCTTGTCCGACTAGATGGAATTACATGTATGAAAGTTTAGTTGTTGCATATGAATATAAAAACCAATAAACGCAACGTTTAATGCTCGTGTTGGTGGTGATGATTATGATGATGATGATGATGAGCACCTTACAAATCAAGATTGGAATAATGTTAAAATTCTTGTAGAATGTTTAGAAAAATTTCATGTTGCTATAAATGAATTATCTGGGCAATATTATGCTACTATTTCTAACTGTTTAGTTTATATTGCAGAACTTGCAAATTTGTTTACTCAATTTTCAGAGGGTGGGGTAATTTATCAAGTTGCTATTGAGGAAATGAAAGATAAGTTTTAAAAAATATTTTCTCCCTATCCCCTCTATTTATGGTGTTGCTGCCATGTTAAATCCTACCATGGAATTAAGAGGTCCTCACTTTTGGTATACTCAAATTTATAAGGCTTTATCACTTTTAGATGAGGAATTTGCTACACTTGCAGATGCAAAATCCTCAATTAAAATAAAATGCTCAAACAATTTATAATGCTTATCAACTTGCCTTAGATCATGCTAGACTAAATGTTCCAACTCCTGCTTCGTCTAGTTCACAATCATCTAAAATAACTGCGAGACTAAAAGCACTTAGTTCTTGGACGGGGTTCAAGGTGATAATATTGGTGATAGTTCACAACTAAATGAGCTTCAAGTTTATTTGTCCCAGGGACTTGAATCATAGAATCCCGACGGCACCTTTAATATTTTGGAATGGTGGAAAGACAAAGAAAAACACTATCCGGTTCTTTCAAGGATGGCTCGAGATATTTTAAGTATTTAAGCTTCAACAGTGGCATCGGAGAGCGCTTTCAGTCAAGAGAGACTTCAAATCGGTGATCATAGAGCGTCTATGAGGGAGAGCTTGGAAAAATCAGTACTCTTCAGAGATTGGATCCGTTTCGGAAATAAATTTTTTTGGACTTGCTGAATCACAACCGGAGATAGACGAAGCTTATGAAGAAATGCTAGCGGAACTTGCGGAGGATGTTGCTTCTCCCGGAAGCGGTGATGAAGAAGCTTCTTTTCCACCACTACCAACGGAAATTCCTCCGAACCTTGAAGGATTTATGAAATTTGTTAGAGATAATATGTAGATTAATATGTAACTTGTATTTTGGTACATCTTCATTAGTTTTTTTTCTCCTTTTAATGGTGGTATTAGCGCCTTGTTGTGCTCACTCCATTGGGGGGAGGAAGACTAAGAAAGATATTGCCTTTTTTTTAATGTCATAATAATAAAAATTATAAGGCATTTCCTTGAATATTTTTTTACAATTTTTTTATGTTTAAACTTGAAGTACAAGATTTAAGTCACGATTATATAATATAATTTACAATAAATTGCCTTAGATAATATAATATAATTACATTTTTTTAAACAAAAATTGGCCAACGGTTGAAAGTTTAAAAACTAGCCGTTGGCCTGCCAATTTAGCCGTTTGGCTTTTTTAAAAATAGCCATTTGACTCCAAAACTTTGTTTTAACCCCAAGCTTTTTATAATTACACCCTTTCCCTATTCTCAACTATAAATACCCCCTCATTCTTTCATTTTTACTCACAAAATCATCAATCTCTCTCAATTTCAAACTCAAATTGAAGTCTTCAAGTCTTCACTCATCTCTCATTTCTCAAACTCAAATTCGCAATTCAAGTTAAATCATGTCCGGTGATTCTAGAGTTAGCCCATTTATTTGGGAACACTATAATGTGGTAGAAAAAAATAAAGAATTTTACATAGTAAAGTGCAAGAAATGTGGTCGAGTCTACACTTGGCGTCCAAAGTTGGAAGGCACGAGCTCTTTAAGGAGGCATATAATAAAGAGTTGTCTTGCGCGTTCTCCAGACATTAGTATTTAAGATTTTAAGTTTATTTCAAACAATTTGTGTTATTTTAAAATTATTAGACGTATTATTAATTTATTATGCAATGATAAGTGCAAGTTTGAATATCTCTTTACAATTTTTTTGTGTTTAAATTTTAAAAACATGATTTAAGTCACAATTATATAATATAATTTACAAAAAATTGCCTTAGATAATAAAGTTTAAAAAAAAAAGCCCGGAATACTTAGGCCCGTGGGCCTGACCCATTTAGCTCGAGCCCAGATGGGCTTTGGCCCACAGTGGGCTGGTTCCACCCTCCAGGACCGCTAAGCCCGGGACTGCTTGAGCTCAGCCCGCCTGAGCCCGAGACCGTTTGGCCTATTTAGGCCCGGCCCCGGCCCAGATAACAACCTCAACCCCTTTGTAGCATTGAAAGGTTTTGTTGGCTCTCCATTAACTACAATTGAGTAGTTAACTGTCTGAACACATTCCATAACCCATGCTATGAACATCTGAGGGAATCCTAGCTCTTCCATTACTTGCTTCGTATACTGTCATTCCATTGAATCATAAGCTTTTTGGAGATCAATCTTAATCATAACTCTAGGAGACAAATTCTTCCAAGTGTAAGCCTTCACAAGTTCATGAGCCAATATGATATTATCTGCAATCTTCACCTTGCTTGTGCTTCATTTATCACCGTGCCAATAACTCTTTGAATCCTAGCTGCTAGGACCTTTGATATCAGCTTATATAGGAAAGTACAACATGCAATTGGTCTGAACTCTTTGACAGTTTTAGGCTTTGACACCTTGGGCACCAGAGTTATAGCTGTACAGTTTATTGCTCTATACATCTTTCCATACTTGAACATAGTCCTTGAACATAGCCATCTACTCCAGGTGCTTTATCATCACCAATGTAACATAGTCCTTCATATATTTTTTCTGTAGTCACATCTCTGCACAAATCAATTATTTGTTGCTGGCTGAGTTTGGCTCATTTGCACATAATCATCTTATCTATAGTAGGCAGTGTGTGAGCAGCAGTTCCCATCAATGGCTTATAAAAATCCACTATCTCCTTTTGAATGCTCTCTGCATCAGTCAATCTATCACCATTAATAGCTTGCAGCTCTCCAATTTATTTTCTTTTGCATCTTTCTGTCATTACAGCAGAAAAATATCTAGTATTCGAATCCCCCAACTGGATCCATTTTGCCCTGGCTTTCTGTCTCAAAGCTCCTTCTTCAAGCATACTTCATTTCTCCAGATTCTGCATCAACTCTTTTTCTTTCAGTAACATGTCTTCATTGCTGTCAGTATCTATAACTCTTTGCACCTCTTCCAACTCAATTCTTCCCATTTCTATCTTCTTCTTAATAAATTTGAATTCCTCTACATTAAGTTTCTTCAATACTGTCCTTAATGCATTTAGCTTCAGCCACATATTCTTCATTTTTTGACTATGTAACTTCTGATTCCAAACCTGCTGAACTTCATGCATAAATCTTTCATGTACAACCCAGACATTAAAGAACTTAAAAGGTACTTTCCTGTTTTTCTGTATTTCATTAAAAGTCAGACTCATAGGAGCATGGTCAGATATGAATGGTTGGTCATATACAGTTGCTACATGTCCCCATTTTATCATCCATTCATAATTAACAAATACCCTGTCAATCCTACTCCATATTCTATCTCCACCACCATGTTTGTTAGACCAAGTATAATAATCCCCTTCCCAGTTCAGCTCATTCAACTTCAGCTCTTGAATACAGGCACTAAAGTCCTGTGTTTCAACTTTAGTGACTGGATTTCCATACTTCCTATCTTGCAGTTGCAACACAACATTAAAGTCTCCTCCAATTAGCCAGGGAAGAGTTGTCATTTTATCTATTTCCTGCAGATTATCCCATAGCTGCTTCCTCTTTTCAACTGTATTATAGCCATACACTACAGAGACTGCATATTCTTCATTAGAGCTGGTTTTTGTGACAATACAGTGTATCGCCTGTGCTTCTGCTTTTAGGAACTTCACTTCATAATAGTTAGGATTCCATAGGATCCATATTCTACCATTAACTGCTGCACTATAGTTATTGATCACCTCCCATCCAGGTGCTATGTGTTGACTAATTTCCTTAGCATTCTTCTCCTTCACTCTTATTTCAGTGATTCCTGCCAGTTTAATATTTTTGGTTTTCAAATAATTTTTCAACTTCTTCCTCTTATACCATTTATTGATACCCCTAACATTCCAGAGTAACCACTTCATTTATTAATTTTTGGACTTCCCGCCTCTATCATGAGGTAAGGTGGTAGCTTCACTTGTACTTGTTGTTTCTCTTTTTGCACTGGTTCTATTGGTTTGTGGTGTTAACATGGAAAAGTTTTCAAGAATGAAGTTTAATGTAATCTTCCCTTTATCCACTGCCTCTTTGCTACTACTCCCCTTCTCTCCAGTTTGCTGAACTGTTCTTGTTAGTTGCATTTGTTCACCTTGATTTGCTCCTGCCTTGCCATCATTCTCATTAGTCTTAGGAGATTCAATCCCAACTGATACTTCCTTGGTCTGCTCTGTCTGTTTCACCTCTTTGGGACCTTTAGTTCTCCACTCATAGGTAACTTTCTTAGCTTCTCTTCTTCTTTATGGTTGCATTTCCTTCTGTTCCTTGTTCCCTTGTTGAGTATGACATACATGTCCAATAACTTGGTATCTGTCACAATACACTGGCTTCCATTCATAGCTTATGTCCTATTGAAACATTTTCCCTCTAGGATCCATCACCATAATCTCAGTAGGCAAAGCTTTAGTCACATTCACTTCAATAAGCATCCTTGCATATTAAGATCCTTGTTTGCTTTGAAGTGCATTCATCAGCAAACAAAGGCTTTCCAACATCACTAGCAATTTTACTTAAGGCTTCACTTCCCCAACAACTCATTGGTAATTTTAGAAAAATCACCCATTGGGGGATATCAGTAAGGAATTCCTTATTTATGTCAAAATCCGGAGACCAAGGCTTGAGAATTATTGGTCTGTTTCGTATGGTATGACGTCCATCATAGAAAATTCTATGCATATCAGTCATATTTTGAAAATTTAGCACATAATAATCATCTTCATGAAGGAACATATATGGTTCTGCAATATCAAGCCAATGTTGAGCAATATACCTTCGCATAACATTATAACCTGGACCTTCACCCACAATATATGCAATCATCACTGCACTCCACTTTTCTTCTTCTTCCTTCACATCTTGTATCTCAAGCTGCACCACAGTTTGTCCATCTATGATCTGGGGAGGCACATATTTCAGAGCCATTCCATGAGTAGCAACTCGATTCTGCTGAAACAGATTTGACCACTTCTTCATCTCCGGTTGTCGATCTATGATTTTTGCTTCAGTAGTCCCTATAGTCAGTCCATCTTCTTGTCCCTTTGCTCCCTCTCCTTGTGCAATAATTGTCTCCTTGTCTCGATTGTCCTGTAGCACCACCTCTGTTACTATTCCATTGGATTTCTCTTCAATTCCAGTAGCATCTTTCATCTCTCCTTGGTTAGGTTGAAGTGGAGTATTAAGCATCAGGTTTCGACTTATCTCTGAGTTGATTGGTGGAGCAATTCCACCATTTCCTTTCTCAGTTACTTACTTCCCACTGCTCCGATGTCTACATGTCCTTTCTAGCCTTCGATTGATTACTAATTGAGCTTCGTATGTTGGAGATCGGTGTTTTTGGTACCTTCCTTGGTCTTCCTCTTCCTCTACCTCGTCCCCTAGCCATGGCAACCACACTCGGCGCACGTTTAGCTAACGTGAGCTGAGAGCATGGTGAAGACAAGCAAACACGATATTTCGACTTCAATTCTTATCTGCTACCAGTTTTTTAACACTTAACATATATGATATGTGATCTTTTAGTTATTATTTACCGAAAATAAATTTGAACCATATGTGATGTGCGAACACATAGACAGGACGTTGAGTTTTCGCGACAGTCAGTTCGTTCAATCAAGCTAGCAACCACTTTGGGGTTTTTATGCATTTGAATATTTGATGGTGTACTCAATTTCTTTTAATAATTTCATTTTCTGTTTCTTCTGATTTATTAGTAATGAAAATTTTATGCAATACTAATCAATTATTTATTTTGTCAATGCTAATAATTATTGGGGGAGGGTATTGAAAGATAAGGGTTACAAGTACTCTTTTTTGAAGTTCATAGGAAAATGATTAATTACTTATTTATTTTGTCAATGCTAATATTACATCACAATGTTGGTAATAATATAAAGCACAGTTGAAAGTTGATAAGAAAAATCTTTACGGTGAGATGCGAATATCTTAATATATTAAGGTAAATTTAAGATAGTTAATGGGCCCAACAATGACACTCATTTCTTGTTCATCCAACATCAAGTGATTCGATCAAACCCTATAATAAGGTGTTATGCTCATAGTAATTTCCAACACAAGAACACTTTCCTTTGACAAATTAATCTCTTTTTTTTTATTACTCGGTGCTCTAATATTGTTCATGATTGTGGTTATATTTCCGGGGAAGGAAGTACATGTAAATGTGATTTTTATAGAAATCTCGATCTACAAGATTGACACCAATATACACTACAACTTTCAACCTAATGACCAAAAAATAAATAATATTGGATATGAATACAATGATGATATAGAAATATCCATGATTTTTTTGAAAAAAACAGCAATTTTTTATGTAGGCATCCGGATTTGAAATTCACACTTACACTAATTTAGATTCATGTCAGAGAAGACACTGAGGAGGTGAAACGTTCTTTATCTAAAGGTTCTCAACTTGTAAAGCTTGGACACCGAAATTGTATTGGTAAAAAATATAAACTCATACGTGTTCAAATTTCGGATGACTCAGCCAATCAGGTGGACCAAATAAAATATCACACGTGGACACGCGATAAAAAGGTACGATCAATACAAGGAATTAGCCGCGGAAAGACCATCAAAGAAGAAGAGACACGGTCACAACGAATCCGGACACAATAATGGGCCGATTCGAAGATCAATAATCAATGTCTTGTACGTTATGTAACTCCTAAAATAACAGTTACTATTCATCATTATAACGCCTCATAAATGTAATAATTAAGCATTAAATAGGCTGTCATGACAGAAATACAAACGTTGTACTAGGAGAACATCCCTATAAAAGGGATAAAAATGTAACAAACAAGATCATCTGATTTCAGGGGAAATAAGTTATTTTATTCTTTGCATATTGCCCTCAAAATTATTGCTACTTATTCTTTATTTTACTAATTCGATTATCAGTAACCCGAGTTTATCCTAAATTAAGCTTTAGTCAAAAGAATTCATTTTTTGGTTAAAAAAATTGGTTCCGTTACCGGGAATCTGATAATCATCGTTTTCGCTACTAATCGATATCCTTAAAATCATGTCGAATTTCAACAACAACAACGTCAGAAATAATGACGATAACAACCAGCAAAGGAGTGAAACCCCAGCTTCAACTCCTCCTCAAGGAACTCCACGAACTTCGAGAGAACCATCTCCTGAAAGAGCTGACAATCGTAACAATAATGAACAACCGGTGGAATCAGATCAAATAAGGCAAATGATTGCTGAATACGTGGGACAGGCTTTGCGAGAATTTGCAAGAGGATTACCACAAGTACCTCTAGTACCACCAACACTGCCTCTGAATAATACAATTCTAGTAGAAGATTTGCAAGCGGGGTTAACAAATTCAACCAGGAATGAAACTCTCAATACACTTCCTGAAACACGACCAAGTATGACTAGTAATTCAGAATTACAAAATTTATTATTAACCATGCAGAAGCAGATAAAAGAACAAAACGATCGCATCGAGAAAATCCCTGGTGTTCCACCTATTATCAAAGGAATTGGTCGATAGGTACTCTCAACAACCTTGGAAGCCAAGTGCAACCCTATTACTTATACCCAAGAAGTTTAGAATGTCTGATGTCCCCAAATATGATGGAACAACCGACCCACGTGATCACGTGACTGCTTTCACTACTGGAGTAAAAGGCAATGATTTAACAAAAGAGGAAATAGAATCAGTCCTTGTCAAAAAATTCGGAGAAACACTCACGAAAGGAGCCTTAACCTGGTATTCTCTTCTCCCTGAAAACTCTATAAGTTCTTTTGCTGAACTTGCAGATTCACTTATAAAAGCACATTCTGGTGCACAAAAAGTTGAAAAACGAATGGAAGATATATTCAAGATGAAGCAAGGAGATAATGAATTGCTCCGTGAGTTTGTAGACATGTTTCAAAGGGAAAGAATGCAACTACCAAGGGTGCCTGACAACTGGGCAGCTATGGCATTCACAAGCAACTTGAACGAGAAAAGTTCAGAAGCCACGAGACGACTCAAAGAAAGTCTAAGAGAATTCCCAGCCACGACATGGAATGACGTATACAACAGGTACAGTACTAAATTAAGGATTGAAGAGGATATAATCACACGATCAAAAGATGAAGAATATCACAGAACAAGGCGCCTAGAATCAGAGAAAAAGTCAGGTAAAAACAGGTATGATCCTTACTTAGGACCCTCGAGACGTGACCTACGTCCCAGGTTCGAAAATACAAAACCTTCAGGAAGAGATACAAACTCATCCTCATCTAGATCCAGGAGAGATCGAGATGAACAATTCCGGAATATTACCCGATTTGGACACCATAACTTTAATGTAAGCAGCACTGAGCTCGTCTCAATACTAAGAAGTATGGGAGACAAAGTTAAATGGCCAAAAGAAATGCGTTCTAATCCTAACAGGAGGAACCTCAATCAATGGTGTGAATTCCATAATGATCACGTCCATAGAATGGCAGACTGTAGATATTTACAAGGTGAAGTTGAACATCTATTAAAACAGGGTTATTTAACAGACTTGTTTAGTGATAAAGGTAAACATGCATATATGAAAAACATGCAGGAGCCACCGAAACCACCTTCCCCAAAACGGACTGTTAATGTCATACATGGAGGAGAAGAAGTAAACGGGATAATCTGCAGCTAACCTCAAAATTCACGAACACCCACGGAAAACGGGTTCGAAAAGAAATGAGGGAAGAACAAATATCTTTTGACGACGCAGACTTTGGTGGATTAATACTTCCACACAATGACGCGCTGGTAATATCCTTACTCATTCATGACACTAATGTTAAAAGGGTGTTGATTGATCCAGGCAGTTCAGTCAATATTATTTTGATGAAAGTCATGGAAGAAATGCTAGTAGAAAACACAATGATTCCAAAGGTTCGAGCCATATCTGGGTTCGACAATTCAACAGTGATAACTAAAGGTGAGATTGAACTCAATACTTACGCTGAGGGAGTCATCAAAAATGCAAAATTCCAAGTCATTAACACAGAAATGGCTTACAACGTCATCCTGGGAAGACCATGGATTCATGATATGAAAGCAGTTCCATCTACTTTACATCAAATAATAAAATTCTCTTCCAAATGGGGAATAAGGCAGATCAGGGGTGATCAGCAAACCTCAAGGAATATTAATTTAATAACTCTTAACAATAAAAGAGATGCGAAAGAAACAACGAATTGTCAAACAGAGGCTCATCAACCAACAGGTATGGAACAAACTTCTGATCAGCTACGTACCAAAGAAATAGATATTCTAATAGGTACGGAAGAGGATAATGACAAAACAAATCCTGTAATCATCAAGAATGAGCCAGAACATGCGGACATAGACTCCAGACCAGATTTCATTCATGAATCAGAAGAAGAAGAACATATCAAAACAACTGCTGAAGAACTCGAGGTTGTTCCCATCTCAGAACAAAAGCCCGAAAGGAAACTTTACATTGGCGTAAAATTGTTAGAAAGACTAACTCCAGAACAAAAAGGTACGTTTGTCAATTATTTAAAGACTAATGAGGATTGTTTTGCGTGGTCCCATTCGGATATGATAGGTATCCCGCCGGAAGTGATGACTCACAAGTTAAATGAAGATCCATCGTTCGTACCTGTTAAACAAAAGAAACGAAAACAAGGATCTTTCAAGAATCAAGTGATCGATGAAGAAATTCAAAAGCTTTTAAATATAGGGTCGATATGAGAGGTAAATTACCCTGAATGGCTAGCTAACACCGTAGTGGTACCTAAGAAGAACGGCAAATGGCGGGTATGTGTTGATTATACCGTTTTAAATAAAGCATGTCCTAAAGATTCATTTCCCTTGCCTTATATAGATCAAATGATCGATGCAACCGCGGGTCATGAATTGTTAAGCTTTTTAGATGCATATTCTGGTTATAACCAAATCAAAATGGACCCCTTGGATGAAGAAAAGACTTCTTTCATTACTAACCGGGGGATTTATTATTATAATGTTATGCCCTTTGGATTAAAAAATGCAGGTGCCACTTATCAAAGATTAGTGACAAAAATGTTCCAAGAACATTTGGGTAAAACAATGGAGGTTTACATCGATGATATGCTTGTAAAGTCAATACAAGCAGTAGATCATCTACAACATCTCTCTATCACTTTTGATATTTTACGCAGGTACAATATGAAACTCAACCCAGAAAAATGTGCCTTCGGAGTACAATCTGGTAAGTTTTTGGGATTCCTTGTGTCTAACAGAGGAATAGAGGTAAATCCAGCACAAATAAAAGCTATAGAAGAAATACCTGAAATCTTGAGAAATAAAAAAGAAGTCCAAAGATTGACAGGAAGAATAGCAGCTCTAGGGAGATTTATTTCTAAGTCTTCCGAAAAAAGCTTTAAATTCTTTGCAGTTCTTAAAAAGCAAAATCAGTTCGAATGGACTGAAGAATGTCAACAGGCTTTAAAAGACTTGAAGGTCTACTTGTCAAAACCACCATTGCTATCAAAGCCAAAAGAAGGAGAAAGATTATACATCTACCTGGCTGTCTCAGAAATTGCCGTAAGTGCAGTACTGGTAAGAGAAGAAAGAGGTAAACAATCTCCCATTTATTACGTAAGCAAAACTTTATTAGATGCAGAGACTAGATATCCACATCTAGAAAAATTAGCTTTAGCATTAATAATGGCATCAAGAAAATTGCGTCCTTATTTTCAATGTCATCAAATTACTGTCGTAACTTCATATCCTTTAAGGAGTATTTTGCATAAACAAGAAGTGTCAGGAAGATTAGCCAAATGGGCCATAGAATTAAGTGAACATGATATAACATATCAACCAAGAACTGCAATTAAGTCACAAATATTGGCCGACTGTATAGCTGACTTTAGCAGTAACATTACTCCCGAAGTAGAAAAGGAATTGCAACTTTTCAATGGTATAAACCCAGGGAAGTGGACCCTATTTACAGATGGTTCATCTAATATAAAAGGAGCAGGATTAGGTATTGTCCTAATATCACCCACGAGTGAAAAGATACGACAAGCAATCAAATGCTATCCAATAACTAACAATGAAGCAGAGTACGAGGCTGTTATTGCAGGTTTATAATTGGCACGAGAATTGTCAATCGAACAAATCAAAATCAATAGTGATTCCCAATCGGTGGTAAATCAAATACAGGGGAATTACATCGCTCGAGAAACTCGAATGCAACAATACTTGGAGAAGGCGCGAGAACTTATGCGACAGTTCAAAATGTGGGAAATAACACAGATACCTAGAGAAGAAAATGCTGAAGCAGATGCATTAGCCAACCTCGCTGCAGTTACGGACGTAACCAATAAAGACAACATTATCGTCGTACACCTCTTCCATTCGACAGTCGATCACAGCAAAAATGAGGTATCTTTCAATAATCTAACTTGGGATTGGAGAAACAAAATTCTTAACTTTCTGCAGAACGGTATAGTACCTGAAGACAAAAAGGCAGCACAAGCGCTCCGCCGCAAAGCAGCGAGATACTGTTTAGTTCATAGCACCTTGTATCGCAAAATGTTTGGAGGACCCCTAGCTAAGTGCCTCGGACCTAACCAGACGGAGTACGTGATAAAAGAAATCCATGAGGGCCATTGTGGAAAACATGCAGGTGCTAGATCTTTGGTAAAACCCTTAATCAGAGCAGGATATTACTGGCCGAAAATGGAAGAAGACGCGGAAAATTTCATATCAAAATGTGATAAATGTCAGCGGTTCGCTAATAAAACGCATCAGCCAGCCGAACTGTTACATTCTATTATGTCACCATGGCCCTTCATGAAATGGGGAATGGACATAGTAGGACCTCTTCCCCCAGCTAAAGGTCAGGTACGATTTCTACTTGTACTTACTGATTATTTCACAAAATGGGTAGAAGCAGAAGCATTCAAACAGGTGTGGGAAAAGGAGGTTAAGAGTTTCTTATGGAGAAATATAATATGCCGGTTTGGAATTCCAAAAGAAGATCGTGTATGATAATGGCCCACAATTTGTAGGCTCTCAAATCACAGAATTCTTCGACAGCTGGAAAATCAAACGGATTACATCAACACCATATCATCCCGTAGCTAATGGACAAGCAGAATCCACGAACAAAATCATCATCAATAATATAAAGAAACGGTTAGACAGAGCCAAAGGCAATTGGCCCGACGAATTACCAGCGGTACTATGGGCATACAGGACTACATCAAAAACAGCTACGGGAGAAAGTCCTTTCGCACTTGTTTATGGCTCTGAAGCATTAATACCTGTGGAAATTGGCGAACCAATTCTTAGAGTAACGTCAGCTAAGGAACAAACGAATGATGTTGAAATCCAAACCAATCTAGACCTACTCGAATCACGAAGAGAGTCGGCCTTAATATGGATGGCAACTCAAAAACAAATCATAGAACGATACTACAACCGCAAAGCTCACCTCAGTTATTTCAAAATTGGGGACTTTGTACTTAAAAAGGTCTTCCAATCAACAAAGGAAGCAGGAACTGGTAAACTAAATCCAAATTGGGAAGGTCCCTATAAGGTCCGAGGCATAGCAGGAAAAGGCGCGTACGAGTTGGAAGCCATGGACGGCAGGATTTTACCAACAAGTTGGAATGCCATTCACCTGAAGAAATACTATTTCTGAGCAACAGAAGTACACCCGGTCAGGTACCCCATGTTAGATTTTATCTTTGAATATTTAAAATTTTACTAACTTTTTTAGATGATAGGCAAAAAGCTAACCCGTCACCAGATGATGACATTAGACCTGCAAAGACGCGAGGAAATAACGTAATTCCCGGTCTAGGGTTGCACTTTCTGATGGATATTTTAAAAAAGGTTAAGTAGTCATCATCTAAAAAAGTTATATACCTTCGAGTCCGAAATGTTTTCCTTTTTCAGGGATAGTACCACAAGGAAGGAATAATCAAGTGCTCGAAATCTCATTCTTCAACGCTCAATCACTTGGGGGACTATATAATATGGAAGGCGGCCAAGAAGAAGCAAAGACTACCAGAAGTCAGAATGCTCGAGCCTAAAAAACCATTCACCCAACAAGTCAAGTGACACGAGCAAAAGANNGTCATAAAAGGGTTCAAAGTAAAGCACGCATTTTTATAAGCCAAGAGGTACGAACAAAAACCTCAGCAAAAGCGATAGACTTGAGTAAAGAGTAAGGCTCAAAATTCACAAAAGTCTCAAAAGAAAACATCGTATTAATATAAAAGCGGCTAAATAAACTAAGTACTAAACTAAGTACTTAGCCGCGTAAAATGTACATTCTTTTTAGATGCCCCTTAGTTGTCAGTTGGGGACTTTAGAAATTTCAAACTTACTCCCGATGGAGCTGGGAGTAATTACACCAATCCAAAAAAAAAGGTAAATGACTAAAAAGTCTTCATTCTTGAGGAGAAGGAGGAGAGCTAGTTTCTTCTTCTGGAGGGTTGTCTATTGCTTCATCAGCTGGAGAAAGATCAAGACCTTGCTGAGTCTTATCTATGGCTTCTTTAGATTTTGCAATCTCAGCATCAAGATCGAAGCCTACTTGACTCATCTCCATCAGTGTGTCGTGGCGAGCATTCATATATGCCCAACTCACTTCAACAGCTGTTGACTCTTCAAGTTCATTATAGTCTCTCGACCATACCTGAAGTTCAGTCTTTAAGTTGTCATTTTCAGCTTTAGCAGCTTCAAGGGCAACCTTCAAAGGTGCGACTAACTCCTCCAGATTTTGGACCTTCATCAAGGCTCCACGGAGATCTTCTTGAGCTTGGGAAAGATTACGTACGAGCTCTCCAGAATACTCTTCTTTTCGCCCCAACAGGTCCTTCAAGTACCGGATCTCTTCTGTGGCTTTTGACAGCTGTTCAGCAAAAGAAGATTCAAGAGCATCCTTGTCTTTATTGACTTGACTAGAAGAAGCCTTCTCCACTGCTGGCTCTCCTTTGACAGTCTTCAGTTGTTCCTTTAAGGTATCTCTCTCTTCTCTCAGAGCTTCCATCTCTATTTGAAGGCTTTCATATTGTGCATTATTATCATCAAGCCCACGCAGCACTTGCAACTCTTTTTCATAGTTGGAGATTCTCTTCATAAGCTCCAGACCAATAAGGTGCGTCTGCAAAAACAGTAAAACAATTAAAAGTGTTAAACTGTTAATTAAAACAATATATGTACAAAAGATCTTTTAGAAAAAATATACCTTTAAGGAATTGTGCACCACCTCATTAGCCCAAGTAAGAGATGCATGGCTGTCCAGTTTGGCTCTTTCTTCAGGAACAATTAAGGGCTTGAGCCACATTTCCGGCTCACCGGTACTAATCTTCTTAAAGAGGCTACCACCAGCTGGAACCTCAATCACGACCCTTCTCATCCCCCTACTGGAAGACTCTTCTTCTGTAATAGAAGGCATGGAAGTAGGGACTGAAGGGACAACAGAAGAGACAGAAGGACCGGAAGCCAAAAGAGTCGCGGGCGCTTCAACAGAGACGGAAGAAAGGGAAACTGAAGAAATAATAGGAATTGAAGGAGAAACAACAACAGTAACTTGGGGAGCAAAAATAGTAGCAAAGTATGGGTAGATGGTAGCCAAAGGAACATCATCAGGGTCCATTTCAAACCCTTCGTGAAATAGACGCTCAGTGGGATCTCGAGTTGGAGACTGAGATTGATCATGAGAAGAAGAAGGCCTGATGGCCAACACGGAAGAAAGACGCGCGGGAGTAGACTCATTGTCCGAAATTACCCGCCTTCTTCTCACCTGGTGCACTAAAGCACCCTCTTCTTCACCCGTATCTTCCCCTCCAGAGCGGGAATCTTGGGCTTTCCTTTTCGAAGCAGTGGTCAGAATGCTCTGGGCATGAGACAAAGACATCCTCGGAAGTGATGAAGATGCCCCACGGGTAGAAAACCCTATCAGAAAAAGGGAAAGAGTTAATAAAAAACTCAAACAAGGAAAGGAGTAAGAAAAACTCTGCTTACCATGGGTCTTAACAATCCACTTATACTTTGCCGAAAAGTACTTCCAGGATCTCTCCTTGGCAGGAGCAGCAATCAACATCCTTTCTACCCAACTGTGAATGTGGGAGACATTCTCGACAATATTCATAGTTGTTGTAAAAAAAAACATATACGGTGTTGGTAACACAAAATAAATTTTATGTAAATAAAACAGGTGCGAATCAAAGTACTTACGTGCACGATTCCACTTCTCGGGGAAGGGAAGGTTATTTTCACCCACTAAACAGCAGTGGGAACAGCCACGTACCTAAGGTACCAACCTCTGTCTTTGTCATCGCCGGGGATTACTAAAACCCTCTTGCTCCGGGCAACCAGAGTAAAAACCCTTGGCGGAATAAAGCAGGAGAATATAAATGCATCAGATGATGAAATGTAAAAGGAACAGAAACCTTTGGAGCTAGAACTCTCAGACAGGCGACAACACGCCATACTAAAGGACCAACTTGTCCTAAGCAAATATTAAAAAAACGACAAAACTCTGTGATCACAGGGTCAACAAGAGGCTGAAATCCTAATGTGAAAGGGTAAGTGAAGACGTAAGAAAAACCCGTCTTAAAAGACGTAATCCTTTGAGTACTGCTTGGCACAAGAACGAGAACATTAGACTCCCAAGAACACTCCCTACGAACAATGGGAATGTGACCTACAATAATGATGGTAGCGTATTTCTCAATGCTATCTAAAGAATGAGTCTGTTCGGTAATAGGAGAATTTACTTCTGGAAAGATTATCTCCGAAGGAATGATTTCATCAACTCTGGGTTCATGACAGTCATCCTTGTTCCTAAAAACGGAATGAGAAGATCTACCTCTCGGAGAAAACAACGACCTAGCAGAGGAAGGAGAAGAAGAACCTCTAATAGAGGTACGTCTTAGACTCCTTAATCGACCACCTCTACGACTCCTAGACGGAGCAGAGGAAGAAGCCAAAGCTTCAACATCAATGACCTTTTCAGGTTGACCTGAGGAAGACATATTTATAAAATCAAGGAGGAAATTCTTTCACAAAGGAAAAATTAAGTTATAGAAGTTTTTCGTGCTAAGGAAGAAAAGAAGACGACTATTTATACCTATGACGACCGTCAAAACTTGGAAAGGTAATGATGAAAAATCATAATTAAAGATGTCACTTCGGGACTGATGCAGCCGCAAAATGTGCTAAAAGGCGCCGGTTCGTTTCAGAACCAATCAGAAGCGAACACGTGGAAGAAGCATTAAATGGAAGTGATGTACGACTCATGCGCCCATAAAAGAATACAAGGTTTCGAGGTAAAGCGGCGGCAAAATATTCCCGCCATAAATGAGTATCTACTTACCAAGTATTATACGCTCAATACATGGCAAGTAGGGGGACTATCTCTATTGGTAAAAAATATAGACTCATACGTGTACAAATTTCGGATGACTCAGCCAGCCAGGTGGACCAAATAAAATATCACACGTGGACACGCGATAAAAAGGTACGATCAATACAAGGAATTAGCCGCGGAAAGACCATCAAAGAAGAAGAGACACGGTCACAACGAATCCGGACACAATAATGGGCTGATTCGAAGATCAATAATCAATGTCTTGTACGTTATGTAACTCCTAAAATAACAGTTACTATTCATCATTATAACGCCTCATAAATGTAATAATTAAGCATTAAATAGGCTGTCATGACAGAAATACAAACGTTGTACTAGAAGAACATCCTTATAAAAGGGATAAAAATGTAACAAACAAGATCATCTGATTTCAGGGGAAATAAGTTATTTTATTCTTTGCATATTGCCCTCAAAATTATTGCTACTTATTCTTTATTTTACTAATTCGATTATCAGTAACCCGAGTTTATCCTAAATTAACTTTAGTCAAAAGAATTCATTTTTTTGGTTAAACAGAAATATCTGCCTAATTCAAAACGTCGTAACGATCTTGTCACACCTTTTTTATCGCACGAATTTCAACAATTAATACACTAGGACGTATATAACTCGTGTCTAACACTTTCTTCTTATATGCTAATCCATGAACACCCAATCTTTTCACCCTTCGACGACCATTATTTCCTCAAATTTTGCTTGGTGAATTTTTTTAATTCCCCTTAAATTCCTATTTACGTGAAAAGGTGAAGATCAACGATATATATTAATACATTTTCATGTCGTTCATGTATTTATGAATACAGCAGCAAAAAATGTCTAAAATCAAAACACTCCAGCTGTACGCGCATATATTTACATGTATTCGCGTTGCTATATTCGTGAATACAGTAGTAAAAAGCGCCTAAAATCAGGGCAGTCCAACTGTATGCACATGTATTCACATGTATTCACGCTATGAATTCATGAATATAGTAACGACAATTACCTTAAGAATAGGTATGTCCAGCTGTCTAAGAGAGAGGAAAAACATAAATAGCGTAATTTATGCCTTATTTCATGTCTCAAAGGTAGTATATACTATAAATACTTATTTTGCTATAAAATATAAAAGGTAGCTATAGAAAATAATATTTTAAAATGATTTTAATTTATAATAAATATGGTGTATGCCTTTGCTATAGGAGGTAAAATCTCCATAATTGTATAAAATTTGTATGAAAGTTGTGTGAATCCCTGATTGTCATAATTGTAATAAAATATAAAGATACTTTTTGAAAACTTGAAAACCAAGATAAACCAAGTAAATAACTTCTTAATTTTGTATATATACGAAAAAATCCCGCAATAGCTGTAATTTATTTTTTGTATTGGACACTCTAACATTCCACTACAAAATACAGAGAAAAAACTCTGATCCCGTTTAGTTTTATTGGAGTGTACCTTGCCAAAATATGTTTTGTTCTAAAAACTCAGACTCAAACACATTTGTTTAGGGTGAAGCTATTTCAATCGTTTCGCAAAACGATACAATTTTAATAAAAAGGAAAATATATAAGTTGCTACTCAAACTTGTTCCTAAAGCTCAATTACTTATTTTAACTTTAGAGTGACTTTTTACTCCTAATTTTGTTGCAAGTGAATTTAATACCTCCTTAAGTGGTGAGGTGGCAAAAAGAGTACTCTTCATCCCTGTTAAGCACGTGAAAAGTTAAAAAAAAAAACATACAAAAAATATAATATTGTATATATTGGGACTTATTAAAACTTACAAGTGAGGGTCCACTTTTTATTTTAGGAAGATTTATCAAAATAAATAAAGATAAAAACAAAATAAAATAAAAAGGAAGAGATCCTCGCCCCCTATCTGCCCCTAACCTCTCGTCGCCAAAAATGAAAAGAAGCTAAAATAGAGTTGTTAATTCATAAGTATAGTTCTAGGAGAGTAAATAAGGACATGACCTTCTTGTTGTTACAAATATTTACTTTAAGAAATTACATTAGAATGGGCCATTAAAATGCTTTTGGCTAATCAAGACAGTGACGGAGCCATGATCTAACTGTATAGGTCAAAATCTGACAAAAAAAAGTTCACATAAGAAGGTACGACCAAAGGCCGAGCAAGCCGAAGTCGTGCTTATGAGGCAATTTGACGGCTAGTGGTTCGGCTCTGGCCGAGGTCAAATACCCAGCAGGCTTACACGGCGGACCAGACACTTAGGTGTCTCAGAAGGTCAGTCTGAAGGACGATCGAAGGACTGAGGCATTCCAGTTAGGGACCACTGGGTAAATGGGAATATCTGGTATAAATACTAGGGAGCAGAAGGAAGAAGGAGGGTGGTTCGAGAACACACACACCTTCATCCACAAAAAGCTTAGGATCTGAGAGCCTGCTTTAGGCAAAGGAAATCGCTCAGAGCCTCGGCACCAGCCTGTAAACAACTTTGTTGCATAAACGAAGATCTATCTCATCAATGGATTGGTGCTTTTTCATTCCTTTACCTTGCATTATTATTCAACGTTAATCAAAATACCACTTCTTTCTATATCATGGACCTCCACTGAGGATTGTAATCGATTCTTAGTTCCAACCATTTTAACTTTGTTTACCTTGAAAATGGTGTTAACAATTATATTGGATTTGCGATTCTAAAAATATGTGATTTACCTTGATAATCGAATAACCAAGAAATATTAAGTATAAGTATGAAAAAATGAAGAACCAAACTAGCTTTGCCCAAACAATAGGGACCTCGAGCAGACAGCCTCGGGGGTCTCGATGTAGGTCAATAGTACTAAAGTATGAACAAAAAATGAAGAACAATAAAGCTGATGAACAATTGAAGAGCACGTCAAACGAGAAAAAGCAGAGTATAATGTTCTATTGCCGTGAATTTTCTGTTCCTTTACAAATGATTGGGGTCCCCTTTATATAGGAGGGGGAAAACCCTAATGTGGTGCATTTATAATTGTGACAAAGAATACTATTGGTACAGCTGTATAACGGCTTAGTACGGACTTGTACTATTTCGTATAAACCTTATCTCATAAATCACGTCCTAACCACGTGCCCTTGAGAAATTCTTGCCTTTTCTTGACTGCCTCGAGGTAGGCTGTGACGGGCCTTCGATGTACTCTCTCGAGATGTACATTCTGAGGTTGGACTCGAACCTTACTTTGAGCCTTTCGAGCTCGGGCTCGGAACATCATAGAAACCTCGAAATCGGTCTTTCCGATATCGACCGTATACAGACACTCCCCACGTTTCTTAGAATGAAATGATAAGAAATGATTTGATTCGACCTTTCGATGCTCCAATCATGATGTCAGTCGCGTGAGGTCAGCGGTCGGCGTGACTGAAAAGTCGTGGAAAGGTCACACCTGCACAATTTTCAAAACCATTAATTAATAACGACTATTGGACGTTGTTTAGCTTCCCTACCACGTTTAAATGACCCCTATAAATATTCCAATCCTTTACTCTTCATATTTTTACTTTCTACAACATCTTCAACTCTTCTCTACATTTACCCTTTCCTTGTGTTCATCTCTTAACCATTTTCTCATTCTTCTTCTTAAATTTCATAGCAAAATGGAAAAAATTTCAAAGACAGTTCCCCAAAAAGAGAAATCTCATTCGTCCTCACGCTCGTCTAAAAGAAAAACGGTGGTACCTCCTCGTATTGAGGAGTGTACCTCCAGGCCTTGTGAAACGTCTTTTGATTTTAAGGTCGAAAAACCTTCTTCGGTTGCGGGACTATGTGAACCCATGTCTCGATACATAAGCCTAATAACCAAACCTGAACAAGTGAAGGCGGATTGACGTTGGGGGGATGTAGTACAAGTGAGATTCCTTCACCCGAATAGGACATAACCACTCACAAAGCTGGTTTCCTAAGCGTATACACATACCCATTCACATTAGGTCTCGTAGAACCTTCTTTGCCCCTGCTAGATCCAGTGATCCTCGATTTTTGTCGACAATATTGGGTGACGCTCGGCCAAATCTATCCTTCCTTCTCGAAATTTTTTTACCTGATTAGGTATTTTTCGAGTAAGGTCGAGGGGATGCCTTTTACCCTCGACCATTTGATTAGACTATACAGTCGTCGTCTCTATCGAGGTGGCTTGATAAAAGTACAATGCTGATATTCGAATTCTTTCTTCGATAGCATCGATGAAGATAAGACCGGGGGTGGATGAGCCGCTTTGTTCGAGTCAGGACCTCTGACCTGATTCCTGCTGACAAGATGCCATTCCTCGAAAAATGGAATATGAAACGTAAGTATGGGTTCGTCGAGTACGTTTCAATAATCAAATGTTTTCTCTTTCATTCGGACTAACTCCCTTCTGATGATGCAACCATCGACTGATACCCTGGTGAAGTAAAGGACCTCCCGGGCTGGGTTCGACAGCTAGCTTTCACCTCCACATATGATGAGCGCGTCTGGAGTGACTTGTCCAAAGGACGATGGAAGGCCAAAAACCATGGTGAGCTTTTATCATTGACATGTTTGAGTCTCTTAGTAAAATATCTCTTGATAGCACACTTAACTGTTGCGCTTATGTAGGCCTCGAGGATGCTGTTTCAATGAGGTCGCCCCCTCCCGGCTAGGTAGAGACCCAAAAACCTGCCAAGGATAAGAAGAGAAAGAAAGGGTCACCGGCTGAGTCCCCGAAGCCCAAGAAAACCAAAGCTCGGAAATCTAAGGTCGATACGGTGGACTTATCTTTGAAAGCTGTCGAGAGTCTTCGTGCTGAGGACAAAAAGGAAGCACTGATGCTTCAAAGGCTGCCGAGCCGTAGACTGCTGAACCAAAGGTTGCCGATGCAGTCCAATCTCGAGTTGAGGAGATTATCGAGGGGGGTTCGAGTAAAGTCCCTGAATAGACCAACAACCAAAATACGTCTTGTGCCGAAGGGCACATGGTCAATGAACTCGGAGAACCCAACTCTGAAGCTCCTCGAAGGGGAGAGAATGCCCTGATTGAGCCACTCAGGGTCATTAATGTTGATGAATCTCCACCAGACCCATCATTTTCTCTAGGGCAAATACGGGATGCCCAAGATTTGGGGACTCCCTACGTGGGGGCATCCCATGGAGAGAATGATATATTTGAAGAATGCTTTGTCGGGGTTGAGGAAGGCCCCGATCTTGATGCCTCATTGATTTTCGAAGAAACTGAGTAGCTTCGAAAACAGGTAATCTTTGACTTAACAACTGTATTTTGATTTTTTATTCTCGTTTTTTTGAATTCCTTCCTTTGTGTTTCAGGCTGTGATGCTCTTCGACCAAGCCTTTTCCAAATCACGAGTTGAGCTGGCTCATTGCGGGGATGAGTTCATGTAACGACCCGACCGGTCGTTTCAAGAATTTAAACTCTGTTTGGCGGCGTAAGGTCTTGAATATCTCCACATTGTGTATATCACATGCGTGCGTGGTTGGATTCAGTTACCAGATGATCCAGAGTCGAATTGGAAGGAAATTTCAATTTTGGAAGCTTAGCGGTGAAATTTGAGCAGAAGTTTGACTTTTGTGTAAACGGCCTCGGGATGAGTTTTGGTTAATGTCAACAGCTTCGTATGGTGATTTTGTACTTAGGCGAGCGCGTCCGGAATTGGTTTTGGAGGTCCGTAGAGTAATTTGAGGTAATTTGGCAAAAGTTAGAATTTCGGCGATTTCGGCCGATAGGTAAAATTTTGATATCGGGCTCGGAATAGAATTTCGAGGGTGGTGTAGGTCCGTTGTGTTATTTGTGAAGTGTCTGCAAAATTTGGCATTATTCCGGGTTGAATTGATAGGTTTCGGCTCGAGTTTTGACATTTGAAGATTTCTAAATTCATAAGTTTGATTTGTCATTTTGGTGTTGTTTTATGTGATTTGAAACCTCGAGCGAGTCCGTGTTAGGTTATATGACTTGTTTGAGTGATTAGACGGGGTCCTGGGGGGCCTCGGGTGTGTTTCGGATAGGATTCGGGTCAATTTTCTCCACATTTACACTGCTGATGTCTGTCAGCTGATTCCTCCTTCGCGTTCGCGTTCACGTTCGCTCAAATGCGTTCGCAATGAGTCTTTTCTGGGCAGCCCAATTTTCCTTCTACGCGTTCGCACACCTCCTCTTGCGTTCGCATAATCCATGCTCCCTTGTTCTTCGCGTTCGCACTCATCATGTCGCGTTCGCGAGGGGTTTATTTCCTGGGCAGCCTTAACTCCTTCTACGCGTTCGCATCCTTCCCTACGCGTTCGCGTAGGTCCCTGTTCCTCTTCTCTGCGTTCGCGTTCGCATAGTTCAACTAGGCAGCTTCAATTTCCCTTCTTCGTGAACGCACCCCTTCATCCGCGTTCGCGATGCACAAATGACTGGACAGAATATAAGTTTTCAAAATCGAGGGTTTCACCATTTTTATCATAATTTGACTTCTAGAGCTCGGTCCTTGGCGACTTTTGATGGGTTTTTCACACAAATCGAATGGGTAAGTGTTCTTCAACTAGAATTAAATATATTCCATGAATTTGTCCCTAATTGTATCATTTAAATTGTGTTTTTAGGTGAGAAAGATGTGGGTTTTGAAAGAAAACTTCTAAATTGAAAAATCGTGATTTGAGGGACCAAATGGTATCGGAATTTGATAAAATTTGTATGGTTAAACTCGTATTAGAATGGGTATTCGGTTTTTGTAAATTTTGTCGGGTTCCGAGGTGCGAGCCTGGGGTCGACTTTTGGGTCAATTTTTATAATTTTGTAAAGATTGAAACTTTATTGTTCGGAATAGTTCCTTATACGTTTTATGTGTAGTTTGAAGTTGTTTTAGTTGATTTTGAGCCGTCCGGAGGTCTTTTCGCCCGAGAAGTCATTTTAGAGTACCGGGTTATCGTCGTCGAGGTAAGTATCTTGCCTAACCTTGTGTGGGGGAATTACCCCTTAGGATTGGAGTCTTCTATGTTGATTGTAGCCCGTGTACGCGAGGTGACGAGTGCGTAATCGGATTTATTTGCAAATAGATTGGCCTTTTAGGATTCTTATGTCCTTAGATCTTCTGTGTATCAAGTTGTAATTGTTATGACCGAGGTTTTGGTTGCTAGTTTCAACTTTTCCGGCTTAAAGTAGATTTTTCTTGCTTTTTAGTTGCCCTTTGTTATTTATTTGATCTTAATTGACTTAACTGAATATTTTACCTCTTCTACCAAAATGCTATATTTTCTTCATAAACTGCCTAATTGACTAGAATTAGTAATATAGCCCTATAATTGATTAGCCGTAGTTGGAATATCTATTCGTTGGTGTCAAGCATGCCCGTGAGTCGTATATTGTGATTTATATGATTTTTCCTTAAGTGCTACTTAGGTTTAGTTTAATGATCACCCATGTTGATGACATTGTTTTCATTGTTGACTCCCTCGCGGGGATAGTATGGTATCTATTCTTGTTCATGCTATTGATGATATTATTTTCATTGTTGACTCCCTTGCCGGGATGGTATGGCTTCTATTCTTGTTCATACTATTGATGATAATTTCATTGTTGACTCCCTTGCCGGGACAACATGGTTTCCATTATTGTTCATAATGTTGATGATATTGTTTTCATTGTTGACTCCCTTGTCGGGATTGTATGGTTTCTGTTGTTGTCTATGTTGTTGATTACCTTGTCGGAATGCTAATTTTTCCTTTGTTTGGATGAGAAAGAGTTTAAAGCATGAAGGGTGATGCCGTGCCATTGTTTATATTCATTATCATGTGAGGAAAGAGTGTAAAGCACGAAGGGTGATGTCGGACCATTGTTATATTCATTATCATGTGAGGAAAGAGTGTAAAGCACGAAGTTTGATGTCGTGGCATATTATTGAAATTAAAAGCACGAAGGGTGATGCCATGCCATATTATTGAAAGTAAAAGCACGAAGGGTGATTGTTTAACCAAAGAATTAGATTCTCTGCCAAAGCTAATTTAGGAAGAACGCGGGTTTCTGATAACCAAAAGATATACTAATAATTGCAAGTAAACTTGTAAATAAAAAGCAGTAAGATGCGTAAAAAGTAAGTATATTGCAATAACGGTTCGAACGTGTCTTTACAAGTTATATTTTACTCCATTATATAGGGAATTAATTAATATAACATCTACCATTTTCAGTGATTGAGCATTAATGACTTATAATGGCATTAATGTAACGTTACAATGATTAACCATAAATGTCGCATGAAGGTTATGTAACGTTTGGCTCATTAATTGAAGATCTCTAAATCTGCCTTGTATCTTGCCTTGATTCATTTTTACCGTGTCTCTTCATCTTCTCGATTAGGTTGAGATTTCCGTATCTGGTTACCCCATGGATATGTTGTTCCGTGCTTCTTTGTTTCGTACCTCTTCATAAAGTCCCGTCCAGTTGTCATGTTCTCATTGTTCCACATAGATTGCTGAGTCATCACGATTATTACACATGTGAAGCTCTTTTTTACCAATACAGATAGTCCCCCCACTTACTATTTATTTATCGATTAATATTTGGTAAGTGGATACTTATTTATGGCGGGAATATTTTGCCGCCACTTCACTAGTAACATTGAATCCATCTCTGAACGTAGGCGTCGCTTGTCACTTCCATTTAATGCTCGTGCCATGTGGCGTTCCCGGGTTGGTTCTGCAATTACTCAGCGCCTTTTAGGGCTTTTTGCGGCTGCATCACTCACGAAGTGACAGCTTCCATTTTTTGACGGTTGCCTTTGAGTATAAATACCCCTTTTTCTTTATTTACTTTCACGAAAAACTTCCGACCTTCTTTCTTTATTTGTAAATTCTTCATTCTTCATAAATATGTCTTCTTCAAACCAACAATCTAAGAAAATCATTAATGTTGAGGAACTGACTGCCTCTTCTGCTCCAACTCGGAGTAGGAGAGGCGGGAGGCTTAGGAGCTTAGTTTCTACCCCTTCCAGGGGTGCTTCTTCTTCTCATGTTACTCCCCCATCTTCTTCTAGGTCTTCTGTTTCTTTATCTTCTTCAGGGGTTAGGGCTTCGAGATCTTTGTCAAAGAGTAGAGGACATAGTGAACCGCTTCGCGAGCCGAGGGTCGATGAAATTATCCTTGCGGAGTTTTCTTTTGCCAAGGATAGTCAGGCCATGAGCGAACAACTTTCTTCAATGTCTTCGCATGACAATGCCGAACTTTATCCTACTCAGATAACAGAGGGCTTGGTGCCTTTTGTATGCAAGGATTGTTCTTGGAAGCCTGATTTTCTTGTTATTGTTCCTGGCAATAACCAAAGAATAACCTCTTACAAGACCGGGTATTCTTATGTTTATACTTACCCTTTCACGTTAGGATTCAAGCCTCCTATAGACACTTTTATTATCGAGTTTTGTCGATTCTTCAAAATTTGTCTGGGACAAGTCGGTCCTCTTGTTTGGCGAGTCGTCGCGTGCCTTAGGTATTTGGCCAATTTAGCTTCCATACCCTTCACTTTCCATCATCTTATCCACCTCTATTTTCCGATGTTGTTCCGCCAAGGAGTGTTTACTCTTACGACGAGGAGTAAAAGGGTGTTAGTTACTCCCAATGATGATAAAGACCGAGGGTGGTACCTTCAATATGTTGTTGTCCCTACTGCAGGTTTAGTAGTTGAAGAAAATCTCCCCTTTCTTGAGAAGCGAATCTTGCACGTGAGTACAGTTTTGCTCACCTTCCTCTCCTCTGCTTTTGATACTTTATCAGTACCATAAATGTTTCTTTTCTTTGCAGCAATCATGGGAACCGTTGAGAATGTCTGCAGTTTCCGAGATTGGATAGAAAAACTCTTGTTGATTGCTCCGTTAGAAGAACGTTCGTGGAAATACCTCTCTGGGAGGTTTGGTTGGAAGGTTAAGACCCACGGTGAGCAAAGGTTTTTGTCTTTACTTATTTCTTCTTTTAAGTTTTACCTGACCTCTTTCATTTGGTAGGGTTTGCTGCTCGTGGTATTTCTGCTGCGGCTGTGTCCGCTTCAAGGTTGTCCCTGGCAAAGGCCCAGGAGATCATTGATGGTTCCTCTTCATAAATAAAAAAAAAGCAAGTGGGTCTAGGACCTTAGAGGATGACAATGAGGAGGAGAGTTCGCTAGTCCACATGTCACGTAGGAGGAAGGTGGTCTCTGACGATGAGTCTGCACCTGTTGTTGACCCTCCCGTGCTTGAATCTAAACTTCCTGCCCCTGAGGATGAGACTCCCTCTCCTGTTCGCGAATCTGTTGATCTCCCGTTCCGTGAAGGTTTTGGTACCATTTCTGATGAAGCCCCTCTTGCTGTTTTCTCTCCTCCTGTCCCTAAAGAGTTTCCTTCAATTGCTCCCGTTATCGTTTCTGCTCCCATGGCTATTCTTGCTCCCGCTGCTATTTCTGTTCTCGTGGATGTTTCTGTTTCCCAGCCTTCTTCGCCTGTGGATCCATTATCTTCCCTCGCTTTCGTGCCTTCTACTGTAGAAGTAGGGTCTTCCAGCAGGGGGGAGATGAGGCAGGTTGTAGTAGAGATTCCAGCAGCGGGCAGCCTCTTGAAAAAGTCGGGCCAGGCTGATGTATGGTTAAAGCCATTGATAGGCCCGACTGAAAGGTCTAAGCTGGAAAGCCAACGCTGACTTGGATGAACGAGATTGTGCACTCGTCTTTAAAGGTAAAACTTGCTTTTCATACGTACTTACATATTATCTTACTGTATCTAATTTATTGTCACGCCCCAAAATCGAGGGACGAGACCGGCACCTAACCGGGTGAACCCAGTCAAGTGGACCTGGATTGCCTTTCCTGCCCAACGTATTACCCCGCGTTCATAACATGCATTATTTTGTGTGAGTTAGCCGGTTTTAGTTTCAAAGTACATATTACAACATATCTCCGTTTGTTTCCTCTTTTAGCATTTCCACGGTCGATATACAAACATACATAATATATTCATAACTTTTAAACCTGAACCACGGTTCCGAGTACGTACTGTTACTACCCAAAATACATGTAAACACCCACATCATGTCTACGGAGCCTCTACGAATACTAGGTATTTTACATAACTTGCCGATAACAAGGCCCCGGCTATACCTTTACAACATAAGCAAAAGAGGGTGGTATAATCCACACACGGCCCCGAGGAGAAGAGGATCTCACCACAACTGCTGAAGAGATGAAGAGGAGGTACCACTAACGGCGGGCTGAGCTACCTGCTATGGAACCACCTACATCCATATAAAAGATGTAGCGCCCCCGACAAAAGAGACGTTAGTACTGTGGAATAGTACTAGTATGTATGAACCAACTTAATCCCAAGTACAATCAAACAATACACAGATATAAGATAGTAATAGAACCAACAATCAATGCACACGGAAGAAACAACCAAAGTCAACAATTTCCCAATTTCCCCTTCTTCCTTTCCAACACCACCATATTCACAAATTTTATCAATTTCATATCAACAGTGATAATGATCACCTTTCCATCCTTATTACCTCGGCCACCCTTATTACCTCGGCCACCCTTATCACCACAACCCACACCTTATTACTTCGTGTTGCGGTGCGCAACCCGATCCCACCTGACAATTCATATTTCATGACAACACCACCAAATAATTTCACCACAAGAACCTTTCCTTCAAGGGACACAATTTCAACAACAACACCAAACAATTTCATCACAAGGGCCTTCCTTTCAAGGATCACAAATTCACATTAATAATTCATTTACTGGGGCTCAAGGCACAATGATTCTCATTAGGCAGTAATACATTCCCACATTTGGGCACATTAACATTATTTCATTCGCTAACACATGCTTTCATGTCAACACCCTCAAGCATTTACAAGCTTTGCACATAGTAAAGTGGGCACATCAATCACCTTTCACAATCTCATATAACACAGTAGTGTGGCAATCACTAAGACAATCAGTTCACATATTTTCATACAAGGTACACATAACGTATGCTCGTCACAACAAGGGGATTCTACAAGGGTTAAAGTTATCCATACATATCTGGAGTCGAAATCCCTTTTTAAATTTTACTCACAAATCACCGAACCGACTAGTACCGTCAATCTAGTTCACAATTAAACATATTCAACTCAGAATTGGAAGTCATGCATACAATTCGGACTCTCTTAAGCATTTTGCCAAACACTATGTGACCCCATTAGATTACCAACTCAGTCTTTGTGAAATTTACCCCAACCCACTCCCTCTTACTAGATTAATACCATTATTAAACATGCATGCAAGGTCCTAGTTAATATTTTCAAGAATCAATCCATGATAATCCTCCCTTTGTTTAAAATCAGGAAATTAATAGAAAAGGGGTTGGGAACCCGTACCTGCTAGAATGAGGAAGAAGAAGATTACTCGAAATATCAGGCCTGAGGGACTTTGAAAATCAAATTGATGGAAGAACCACTTTCTCTCTCAAGAACTCTCCTTTCCTTCTCTCTATTTTGTTCAGAAAACTTGTTAAAATGAAGGGGTGGGGGTGTTTTAATGAACTGGGGGTCGGGTTTTAAAATTAGATAAATTAGGAGCCCGACACAGGAATGCGATCGCATTCCTTACATGCGGTCCGCAGACCGGTCACAAAATGGCCCTCAAGATGGGCCAAACTTTAAAAACACATTGTGCAGGTATGCGACCACTATGCGGTCCGCATACACGTTATGCGATCGCATAGTGCGTTGTATAACCTCCCTCACCAAAAACCAATGGGCAAGAATGCGACAATTATGCGGTCCGCATAACCAAAATGCGATTGCATTCTGGACCGCATAGTTGTCCTCAATTTGGGCAGTGGCCTGCCCAAGTATGCGACCATTATGCGGTCTGCATACCCGTTATGCGATCGCATAGTGCGTCGCATAACGCCCAACTTCTGTAAAATTACATCTTTCAACTTCCGGGGTGCTTTTATTCAAAATAGGTCCGTTTTAAGGATTTCTACAGTTATAACCACTCGGGGACATATTCGGGCCTTATCTTAAACAAGAAATTTTACAGGTCCTTACATCTATCTCTTTTATGTATATCAATCTTGTAGGAACAGAGTTAATGAAGAGGGTCGTTCAAATGGAGCAAGCAACAAAGGATTTCCAAACCGAGGCTATCAATTGGAAGGAGCAGTATGAGAGTTTGCAGCTAGACATGGAGGCAATGGAGGAAGAAAAATGTACCTTGGAGTAGAGTGTTAGAGTTGTTGCAATAGAATTAGCCGTTGAGAAGGTGTCTTCGAACCAGACATGCAAGGATAAGAATGTCTTAGAGTCTTCATTTGCAGAGCAGCTTTCCCGTGCCTCTGAGGAGATTAGGAGCCTGAAGGCCTTGTTGGACCAAAAGGAGGAGTACTCTGGTGAACTTGTTCAATCGCTCACTCAATCCCAGGAAGACCTCCGTAACTCTTTGGAGAAGGTCCAGTTTCTGGAAAGGTCTCTTGCTCCTTTAATGGTCTCTCATGATGTTGTCGTGGCTGAAAGAGATGAGTTAAGAGCTGAAGCTGAACCGTGGGAGAAAGATTATGAAGCTCTTGAAGACAAAGCATCTGTTGATGTTAGGTGGGATTATCTGAGCGCCCGCCTTGACACATTGACGGAAATGGGCCAAGAGGGTTTTGACTTGGAAGCTGAAATTGCCAAAGCCAAAGAGATGATTGAGAGGTCTCAGCAAAGTCAGAACCTTTCTTCCCCTGAGGTTGAGGTCCATGTTGCTCATGTCTCCCCATCTCAAGCTGCTCCTCCTACCAGTGAAGACAACCCCCCATCTAAAAAAGTTTAAAGAACTTGGTTCTTTTTTTTTTTGTATCAATTGGTGGTTACCCCAGTCCCATCGGGGATAAAGTTGGATCCTTTGTAATTCCCCAACTGACAACTTAGGGACAATCAATGTAAAAATTAACTCGGCATAGACTAAGTTAACACTTAGTTTATTTTGCCGTAATATATTAGTATCAATGTTAGCATGACTTTAACTTTCTTCGAGTTTTTGTTTCACTGTCAAGTTTTTGCATGCTTTCTTTTTGAGGTTTTTGGTTTACCTACAAGTTTTTGACTTTGCATTAAAAATGCTTAGATTGTTCGTACCTTTTCGTAACATGCACGATTTTAATAAAGAGGGCCCTTTTTTGATCGACACTTAATGAAGAAGACGTCTCAACTTCACAATGGTGTAAATATACAAAAGAGAGACAGGAATTTTCACATGTTTTTCTTTAACAATGTTTTGAAGAAAGTTTTTGCATTTGAACTTTCATAACATTTCACATGTGTTTATGTATCGTTTATAACTCATTTTACAACTGTTTTTTCTTTTAACAGATTTGATATAACCTTGCACTCTTATCTGTTTTTCTTTTGCAACCATTTTTTTAAGTAGTACAAGAGGATAACTGTTTTTGCTTACAACAGTTTTAAATGTAAGGGTATGAATTTTTACCCATAACTGTTTTTATTGATAACAATTTTCAAATGACTACAAGGGTAATGCTTTTTCATCCGTAACTGTTTTATTCACAACAATTTTCTGAATAGATATAAGGATAATGATCTTTCATCCGTAACTAATTTCATTTATAATAGTTTTCTGAATAAGTACAAGGATAACGATCTTTCATTCATAATTGTTTTCATTTACAACAGTTTATTGAGTAACTACAAGGATGATGATCTTTCATTCATAATTGTTTTCATTTACAACAGTTTCTGAGTAAGTACAAGGATGTGCATTTTTACCCGTAACTAATGTTCTGCCTTTAACCTGAACACTCTTTTATATTTATGAATATGTTTTTCGAAGGTTTTTGAGTCAGGCTTTGTGTTTTGAGTCTTTGGCTCTTTGATTTTGCTCATAGTATTTGACTTGTTAGGAAGATGTATCTTCAGGATTGAGCTTTGACTTTATGATAGTCTTCTTTGCTTCATCTTTGCCTTCCATACTGTATAGTCCCCCAAGTGTTTGAGCTTTTAAGAATGAAATCTCGAGCACTTAACTACTTCTTCCTTGTGGTCCTTTTCCTTAAAAGGAAAAACATACGGGACTCGAAGGTATATAGTTTTTAGATGATGACTGCTTAACCCTTTAAAACGTCCATCAGAAAGTTGAAACCCTAGAACGGGAATTCAGTTACTTTCTCGTGTCTTTGCAGGTCTAATATCATCATATGGTGATGGGTTAGCTTTTTGCCTATCATCTAAAATGGTTAGTACAATTGTAACTGTACAAACGTAAAATCGAACATAATGATACCTGACCGGGGGTATTCCTTTTATTCAAAAGTAATACTTCTTCAAATGAACAGCATTCCAACTAGTTGGTAGGATTCTTCTGTCCATAACCTCCAGCTCATACGCGCCTTTTCCAGCAATGCCACGGACTTTGTAAGGTCTTCCAATTCGGATTTAGCTTTCCTACACCAGCTTCCTTCGTTGATTGGAAGACTTTTTTGAGAACGAAGTCCCTAATTTTGAAATATCTGAGGTGGGCTTTTCTATTGTAATATCGTTCTATAATTTGTTTTTGGTCCGCCATACGTATTAGTGCAGCTTCTCTTCTTTGCTCGAGCAAGTCCAGATTTGTCCTCAACTCGTCGTTGTTTGATTCTTCGGTTACTGTTGTGAACCTTGTGCTTGGTTCGCCAATTTCCACCGGTATTAAAGCTTCCAAGACGTAAACAAGTGCGAATGGAGTCTCTCCCGTAGCTGTTTTTGCAGTGGTTCTGTAAGCCCATAATACCGCCGGTAGCTCATCTGGCCAGTTTCCCTTGGCTCTTTCCAACTGTTTCTTTATGTTGTTAATGATGACTTTGTTTGTTGACTCGGCTTGCCCATTAGCTACGGTGTGATATGGTGATGAAGTGATTCTCTTGATTTGCCAACTTTTGAAGAATTCTGTGATTTGTGAGCCTATGAATTGTGGGCCATTGTCACATGTGATCTCCTTCAGCATTCCAAAGCGGCATATTATGTTTCGCCATATGAAGCTATTCACTTCTTTTTCTCGCACTTGTTTAAAAGCTTCTGCCTCTAACCAATTTGTGAAATAATCAATTAATACGAGTAAGAACCGTACCTTTCCTTTAGCTGGGGGAAGGGGTCCCACTATGTCCATGCCCCATTCATGAATGGCCAAGGCGATATCATGGGGTGAAGTAGCTCCGTTGGTCGATGCATGTTGTTAGTAAATCATTGGCATTTGTCGCATTTAGCCACGAAACTCTCAGCCTCTTCTTCCATTTTGGGCCAGTAGTACCCTGCTCTGATTAGAGTTTTGAATAAGGATCTTGCTCCTGAATGGTTTTCGCAGTGTCCTTCGTGTACTTCTTTCATAACGAACTCCGTTTTATTGGGTCCAAGACACTTAGCTAAGGGACCTCCAAACATTTTGCGGTATAATGTGTCACGAATGAGGCAGTATCGTGCAGCTTTTCGGCGAAACGCTTGAGCTTCTTTCTTATCCTCGGGTATGGTGCCATTCTGCAAAAAGTTTAAAATTTCATTTCTCCAATCCCAGGTTAAATGGTTAAATGTTACCTCACTTTTATCCTGGTCGATTGCTGAATGAAATAGGTGAATGACAATTGCATTGTCTTTATTTGTCACTTCTGCAACTGCTGCGAGGTTAGCTAATGCATCCGCTTCTGCATTTTCCTCCCTGGGTATTTGCATAATTTTCTATGACTGGAATTGTCTTACTAGGTCTAGTTCCTTTTCCAGATATTGTTGCATCCGGGTCTCTCTAGCGGTGCAAGTCCCCTGCATCTGGTTCACCACTAGTTGAGAGTCACTTTTGTTCATGATTTGATCGATTGAGAGCTCTCGTGCCAGTTCAAGCCCTGCAATGACAGCTTTGTACTCCGCTTCATTGTTAGTTATGGGATAACATTTAATAGCTTGTCGTATCTTTTCACCCGTAGGTGATATTAAAACAAATCCCAAGCCGGCTCTTTTTATATTAGAAGAGTCGTTAGTAAATAGGGTCCATATTCCTGGATTAGTCCCGTTAAAGAGTTGTAACTTTTTTTTCCACCTCAGGGATTATGCTAGTATTAAAATCAACGACGAAATCAGCTAGAATTTGAGACTTTATAGCAGTTCTAGGCTGATATATTATGTCATGTTCGCTTAATTCTATTGCCCATTTGGCTAATCTTCCTAATAATTCTTGTTTATGTAGAATATTTCTCAATGGGTATGAGGTCACAACAGTGATTGGATGGCACTGAAAATATGGTCTTAACTTTCTAGCTGCCATTATTAAGGTTAAGGCTAACTTTTCTAGAAGTGGATATCTGGTTTCGGCATCTAATAAAGACTTGCTTACATAATAAATTGGAGATTGTTTACCTTTGTCTTCTCTTACCAGTACTGCACTTACGATAATTTCTGCAACGGCAAGATAGACATACAGCATTTCCCCCTCATTTGGCTTAGACATCAATGGGGGTTTTGATAGATAGTCCTTCAGATCTTTGAGAGCCTGTTGACATTATTCAGTCCATTTGAACTGATTCTGCTTTTTAAGAACTGATAAAAAATTTAAACTTTTCTCCGAGGACCTGGAGATAAATCTTCCTAAGGCTGCAATTCTCCCTGTTAGTCTTTGAACTTCCTTTTTACTCGTAAGTATATTGGGTATTCATCAATAGCTTTAATTTGAGTAGGATTTACTTCTATTCCTCTATTTGATACAAGGAAGCCCAAAAACTTACATGATTCCATGCCAAAGGCTCATTTTTCTGGATTCAGTTTCATATTATACTTACGTAGGATTTCGAAGGTAATTGAAAGATGTTGGAAATGATCTTTCGCTTGTGTTGATTTCACCAGCATGTCATCAATGTATACCTCCATTATTTTCCCCAGATGTTCCTGGAACATCTTGGTCACCAGCCTATGATATGTGGCTCCAGCATTTTTTAGGCCAAAAGGCATGACTTTGTAACAATAAGTCCCCCTGTTTATAATAAAGGAAGTTTTTTCCTCGTCTCTTCGTCAATCACTTGGTTTGAATGGTCCTTGTTTTCTTTTCTTTTTCTTGACAGGCACGAAGGATGGATCTTCATTTAGTTTATGAGTCATCACTTCTGGAGGAATACCTGTCATGTCTGAATGGGACCAAGCAAAGAAATCTGCGTTAGCCTTTAAATATTCAATTAACTTACCTCGTCTGCTGGGGCTCAGCCTCGTGCCTATGTGAACTTTTTGTTCTGGCTTTTGCGAACAGTGGAACAACTTCGAGTTCCTCCATAGTTGTTTTGATATGTTCGTCCTCTTCTGTTTCCTGAATGACATCAGGTCTGGAATCCATGTCCGTATGTTTTGATTCTTCTTCCGTGGTGACTTGATTCACTTTCCCGTGGCTATCTTCCTCCGTACTTGTGTGGGTGATTTCCTCGTCCTTTGATATTTCCACGTCTTCTTTTTTGTTAGATTATGCTACGAAATTTACACTCCTCGAGGTTTGCTGATCGCCTCGAATATGTTGAATTCCCCATTTGCAAGGGAATTTTAACTTGATGTAAGGTAGATGGTATTGCTTTCATTTCATGGATCCATGGTTTCCCCGTGATTACATTGTAGGTCATATCAGTATCAATGACTTGGAATCTAGTATTTTTGATTACTCCCTCTGCGTAGGTGCTAAGCTCAACTTCCCCCTTTGTTATGACCGTGGAATTGTCAAACTCAGATAAGGCTCGTGCTTTGGGATTACTTGATCCTCCATTAGCATTTCTTCCACAACTCTCGACAAAATGATGCTGACTGAGCTACCTGGATCAATCAATACTCTTTTACGTTAGTGTCATGTATAAGTAGGGATATTACCAGTGCGTCGTTGTGTGGAAGCATTAATCTGTTGATACCTGCATCGTCGAATGATATATTGTCTACTTCCACGTCTTCACGAATCCGCTTCCCGTGCGTAATCGTGAATTTCGTTGTTCTTTTGCAGACAACTTCGTTCACCTCCTCTCCTCCATGTATCACGTTCACTGTTCTCTTTGGAGATGGTGGTTTTGGGGGCTCCTGTCTTCATATAAGCATGTTTACCTTTTTCACTAAATAATTATGTTGGATAGCCCTGTTTTAATAATTGTTCTACCTCACCTTGCAAAAATCTGCAATCTGATGTTCTGTGCCCATGATCGTTATGGAATTCACACCAGAAGTCTGGATTCTTTTTATTGGGGTTTGACCTCATTTCTTTGGGCCATCGAACCGTATCGCCCATATTCCTTAGTACTGAAATTAATTCAGAAGTACTTACATTGAAGTTGTAGTCTCCAATTATTGTATTACCTCTATTTCGTTCATCCCGATGCTTTCGAGATCTTGATGAGGATGAGCTTGTATCTCTATTTGATGGTCTATATTCTGACCGTGTGTTTTCGAACCTGGGTCAATTTTCTCATCCCGAAGGTCCCATATAAGGGTCGTACCTGTTCTTACCTGTTCTTTTTTCTGGTTCGGAGCGTCTAGAACCGGTTCGATCTTCAGCTTTTGATTGAGCAATAGTGTCTTCTTCTATTCGTAGCTCAGTGTTGTAACTGTTATAGACATCGTTCCACGTCGTGGATGGGAATTTTCTCAAGCTTTCCTTGAGTCTTCGCGTGGCTTCTGAGCTTTTGTCATTTAAATTGCTTGTAAATGACATGGCTGCCCAATTGTCAGGTACCCTTGGTAGCAGCATTCTTTCCCGTTGAAACCTGTCTACAAATTCTCGAAGCAACTCCGCGTCTCCTTATTTTATTTTAAATATGTCTTCCATTATTTTTTGACTTTTTTCGCACCGGAATGCGCTTTTACAAAAGAATTTGCAAGCTCAGCAAAAGAATCAATAGAATTTTCAGGTAAAAGAGAATACCAGGTTAGTGCTCCTTTGGTGGGTGTTTATCTGAACTTCTTGACTAGGACTGACTCAATTTCTTGTTACTTAGGTCGTTGCCTTTTACTGTGGTGGTAAAAGCAGTCACATGATCACGTGGATCGGTTGTCCCATCATACTAGGGAATATCAGGCATTTTGAATTTCTTAGGAATAGGCAAGGGTGCTGCACTTGGCTTCCAAGGTTGTTGAGAATATCTATCAACGTCAATGCCTTTGATAACAGGTGGTACTCCAGGAATTTCTCGATTCGATCGTTTTGTTCCTTCACCTGTTTCTGCATAGTTAGTAATAAAGATTGTAATTCTGGATTAATGGGCATACCTGGTCTTGCTTCGAGGGACTCATTTGGAGTGCCTCCACTCCCAGAGTTTGCTAACCCGGATTGTGGATTTTCCACAGTTATAGTGTTGTTAAGAGGAGGTGTGAGTGATGCAGCTGGTAGTCCCCTCATGAAAGCTTGTAAGCCTTGAGTCACATACTCACCAACCATTTTTTTTCACAGTATCTTGTTCTTCTGCTTGTTCATTTCCATTGGGATTATTGTTTTGAGTCGCAGATCTTTCTGGGGATTGTTCCCTTGATCCTCGTGGGGATCCTGAGGGTGATGGAACTGGGGTTCCAACCCTTTGTTGGTTGTTGTCATTGGCATTCGACATAATTCACAGAATGTTATTTGAGAAGGAACAAATATTATCAGATTCCCGGTAACGGAACCAATTTGTTCAACCAAAGAATTAGATTCTCTGCCAAAGCTAATTTAGGAAGAACACAGGTTTCTGATAACCAAAAGCTATACTAATAATTGCAAGTAAACTTGTAAATAAAAAGCAGAAGATGCATAAAAAGTAAGTATATTGCAATAGCGGTACGAACGTGTCATTACAAATTATATTTTACTCCCTTATATAGGGAATTTATTAATATAACATCTACCATTTTCAGTGATTGAGCATTAATGACTTATAATGGAATTAATGTAACGTTACAGTGATTAACCGTAACTGTCGCGTGAAGGTTATGAAACGTTTGGCTCAGTAATTAAAGATCTCCGAATCTGCCATGTATCTTGCCCTGATTCATTTTGACCGTGTCTCTTCATCTTCTCGATTAGGTTGAGATTCATGTATCTGGTTACCCCATGGATATGTTGTTCCGTGCCTCTTTGTTTCGTACCTCTTCATAAAGTCTCGTCCAGTTGTCATGTTCTCATTGTTCCACATAAATTGCTGAGTCATCACGATTATTACACGTGTGAAGCTCTTTTTTACCAATACAGTGATGTCGTGCGTAATATTGTGAGTGAGTTCATGGCAAGAAGGGTGTTTCCGTGCAGGTGAGGACGAGAAACATGCATTATGATGTGATATCTGTTTCCCCGTGTATACGTGTGCCCTTACTTTGAGCTGTTATTGTTGTACTTACATATTTGGTGTGACCTGTTATTATTGTCATGTACTTGACCTTTATCACATTGTTGTTGCCCTGTCCATGTCTTTTACTTGTTTAATTTGCTTAATTTATGTCCCATATCGGTCGATTTCTATGGGGAGGACGAGAGTAAAAGCACGAAGGGTGATGTCGTGCACTTATTCTATTGGAAACTACGTCTGACAGGTGTCATGTCATGTTATTCCTATACTTATGTCTGTTTAATTTATTAAACCAGTGGGTGTCTTGACTAGTCCTCGTTACTACTTCACCTAGGTTAGTCTTGATACTTACTAGGCACCGCTGTGGTGTGCTCATGCTACTCTTCTGCACATTTTTTGTGTGCAGATCCCAGGTTTTTGCATAGCGGTTGATCGTTAGCTAGCAGCGCGGTTGCTGTTGTGGAGACTCAAGGTAAAACCGCTTCAGCGTTCGCGGTTTCGGAGTCACCTTCTTACAATTAGTATTCATACACTGTTGTATTTATTCCGAACACTAGTATTTAGAGATGTTAGTGTTTCGGAGTCACCTTCTTACAATTAGTATTCATACACTGTTGTATTTATTCCGAACACTAGTATTTAGAGATGTTAGTGTATATTCCTTAAAGTTTATGACTTGTACTTACCGGGTTGGGATGATATGTAATGTATAGAGATTTTTATCGAGAAGCATTCAAAAGTTTCAATATTTTTATTTATGTTTACTAAATTTGTTAGGCTTACCTAGTCCTTAAGACTAGGTGCCGTCATGATACCCAGTGGAGGGAAAATTGGGTCGTGACAATTCAGGAAGCTTATGTCAGAGTCGAATGAGCTCAAAGCTCTATATGCCAAAAAAGAGGGGGAACTTAATGACCTTCGAGCAAGTTCGGAGAAGGCGTCCCGAGAGCGAGCCGATGTCGTTGAGCAGGTAATATAGCCTCTGTGGGCTTATTTTATGCTTACTCATTTTAGTGTTTAATGTCTCGACTCAATTCTTGCAACTCAAGCAGATCGATGACCTGGTGGGGCGACTTCGGGAGGAGCTTAGGGTCAAAGATATTGAGAACCCCGGGTTGAAGCAGCTTATGGATGATATGGCCTCCGAGAAGGATACTCTTCGAGAGAAGCTGACCTCGGCTAAACATTATCTTCAAAGGGAAAAGGAAGAAAGTCGTAAATATAAGAATCTTCCTACTGAGTCGGCCGCATAATTATCAAATGCCTTGTCCGAAGCTGATGCACTCATGTCTTCATATCGGACTGACACTGTTGTTGCAAATGCTCGAGCTAAGAAGGTATATACTGAAGCCAAGCTCAAGCTAACTCATGCCCTCGACCATTCTCGACTGGAATCTCGAAGGCAGGCTCTCGAGGAGGTGCATGCCAAAGGTTTTGATCTTTCTGCCGAGATCGAGAAATTGAAGGCCTTAGATGAAATATCGGTTGCACTGCTCACTTCCGATGAGGATTCTGCTAGTGGTTAGGAGAGTGGTGAAGATGAAGACTAGGCTTCTTTCATTTTCCTTCTTTTGTGTAAGGGCTCCGTGTGGGAGCTTTGTAAATATGCTTTTGTGAACACCATTTGAATATAAAGGAATCTTTTGTTTCATCTTCATTTTGCGTTAATTCCTGTCTTTCCTTTACCTTTAAGATTTGATGTTGTTGACGATTAGTCCGATGTATTGGACTTAGAACATAAAACCCTTAGATTTTGTGCTTTGATCGATGACCGATAGTAGATGACCACTTAAGGTCTGATCTTCAAGCTAAGCTTTAGCTCGATGCCTTCGAGTCCGAACTGGGTAAGGTCTTCGAGCATGGTGTGCTTCGGCCTTTAAGTTCTTTAGGTATCGGCCCTTAGGCTTTAAAACATTGGACCTTAGGCACTTTTCAGTTGGCCCTTAGGCTCTTACAAATCGGCGCTTAGGCTCTTTTTAGATTGGGTCAATTCGACCTCTAAGATGGCTATAATTTTCCCACTTTCTGGCTAAAGACTTGTAAAAGTTTTGTTATGCCTTGGCATGTTTTTTTATCCGTTCGACTTTTCGACGGTTCGATTGTTTAGAACCTCGTTTGTAAGTTGAAGTGCAATGATAGTTGAATACCCCCTGGGGGTTTCTCGAAGGTTGATGTTTTTGAAGACTTTACATTGTTCGGGGCTGATTTTATCGAAGCCCCTTTGCTTATGCCGAGGGTAGCCTGATTTAACCCGTTTTTCGAAGTATTTGAAGGCCTTTTATTTTATGGCAGAAGTCGGACGTCTATGAGCTGCATTATTTCGGCTGTAGCCCTTTCATATGACCGTAGTCTTTTATATGGTCGTAGACCTTGGCCTTAATATCGCGGGGTTGCCTTTTTTAAGGTCTTATAAGTTCGTGTATGCCTCATTGAGGTCTTATAAGTTCAATTTTGCCTCATTGAGGTCTTATAAGTTCGCTTTTGCCTCATTGAGGTCTTATAAGTTCGATTTTGCCTCATTGAGGTCTTATAAGTTCGAGCTTTTGATGGCTCAACGTGTTGATTATCGATGACAGTCCCCGAGTATTCTAGTATATTTGGCACTTGAGCCGTTAAATGTGAAAATAGTAGATTTCTTTGAGGCACAAAGTGTATCGATATAATAAGAATGTTTCTTTTAGTAATTGATACATGCGTACATGTTTTCGCCATCGGGGACTCGATTATTCTACATGGACACGAATCATTTGACCGTTTGGCCCATTACAACATTCTCCTATCGAGGCCCTCCTTGGCATGACTTGTTTTCTTCGAAATGTAACCTCCGAGGGTGATGCCCCCCAGTATTCGAGGTCAATAGAAAAGAAGCCTTGAATAGCTGTCGAGTTTTCCTTAGGTAGCATATAGGTGTTGCCTCATTAAAAACCTTGCCGGTAAAACCCATTTGGGATAAAACCAGATCTAAGGGAAAAAGAGTGCAACGCATGCTTTAAAACCCAAGGTCTTCGAGCTGAAGGGTGTTTCGATGTCTCCAATCGAACACCTGTAAGAAGTTAGTATGAAATATAAATGGAAAATGGAGAAGGTTATACCTCAGCAATAATAGCGTTTGAGCAGCGATATATTCCAATTGTTTGGTAGTTGCTCGCCTTCCATAGTGCTAAGTTTGTAGGATCCTTTGCCTACTACTCCGAGGACACGGTATGGTCCCTCCCAACTAGGTCCTAGCTTCCCTTCATTTTGGTTTCAAGTGTTGAGGGTGACTTTCCTTAGAACCAAGTCCCCGACCCCGAAGTAGAGAAGGTTCATTCTTCTGTTGTAGTACCTTTCGATCCTTTGTTTTTGAGCGTCCATTCGAACTAATGCGGCCTCACGTTTTTCATCTAGTAGCTCGAGGGAAGTGTTCATGGCCTCGTTGTCTGATTCCTCGGTGGCATGCTTAAATCTGATGCTCGGTTCTCCGACCTCGACTGGGATCAATGCCTTGGACCCATATACCAAAGAAAACAGGGTCTCTCCCGTGCTTGACTTCGACATCGTTTGATATGCCCATAGTACCCCGGGCAGTACTTCTCTCCATTTCCCTTTCACATCCTCTAATATTTTCTTTAAGTTTTGGATGATGGTTTTGTTTGTGGACTCGGCTTGGCCATTTTCACTTGGGTGATAAGGCGTTGATAAGATCCTTTTGATTTTATGATCCTCGAGGAATTTTGTCACTTTGTCGCCGATGAATTGTTTCCCATTGTCTCATGTTATCTCGGAGGGAATCCCGAACCGAAATATGATGTGGTCCGATATGAAGTTGATGACTTCTTTCTCTCTTATTTTCTCAAAGGCCTGCGCTTCTACCCATTTCGAGAAGTAGTCAGTCATAAATAAGATAAATCTAGCTTTACCTAGTGCCGTTGGTAGGGGGCTGACGATGTCCATTCCCCATTTCATGAATTTCCACGGGGATAGGACCGTATGAAGTTGTTCATCTGGTTGATGGATCATCCGTGCAAATCTTTGGCATTTGTCACATCTTCAAACGAACTCCTTGGTGTCTTTTTCCATGCAATCCCAGTAGTAACCTGCTCTGATCACCTTTTGAACCAAAGAATCGGTGCCAGAATGATTCCCACAAGTGCCTTTATGGATTTCCCTTAGCACATAATCAGTGTCCCCCGGTCCCAAGCATACTGCCAGTGGTTCGTCGAAGTTCCTCCTATACAATGTTCTGTTCTCGTCGAGCAAAAATTGGGTTGCTTTGGCTCGGAGGGCCCTCGATTCTTTTGGGTCCATAGGGAGTTTACCATGTTTCAAGTAATTGATGTACTTGTTCCTCCAGTCCCATGTTAGGCTTGTCGAGTTAATTTCTACATGACCCTCTTCGATCACCGACTTTGATAGTTGTACGACAGTCCCCGGGACTATGTCATCTTCTTCAACGGATGATCCCAAGTTTGCGAGTGCATCGGCCTCGCTATTCTGTTCTCGAGGTACATGGACTAGGATCTATTCTTTGAAGCGATGCAATGTCCCTTGAAGCTTGTCTAAGTACCTTTGCATCATATCTTCTCGAACCTCGAAGCTTCCATTCACTTGGTTTACTACCAAAAGAGAATTACATTTTGCCTCGATGACCTCTTCTCCCAAGCTTTTGGCTAGTTCGAGACCTGCAATCATGGCCTCATACTCGGCCTTATTGTAAGTCAATTTCGAAGTTTTTATAGATTGTCTAATGATGCCACCTGTAGGTGGTTTTAAAATAATACCGAGCCCGGACCCTTTAACATTTGAGACACCGTCTGTGAACAAGGTCCATACCTTCGATGACGTAACCGTTTTTAGCAAGAGCTCCTTTTATACTTCGGGTACAAGGGCAGGCGTGAAATCGGCCACGAAGTCTGCCAAAATTTGAGACTTGATAGTCGTTCGGGGTTGATATTCGATATTGTACCCCCCGAGTTCGGTGGCCCATTTGGCCAACCGGCCCGATAATTCGGGCTTATGCAAAATGCTTCAAAGTGGATATGTAGTTAATACACATATAGGATGACATTGAAAATATGGTTTTAATTTTCTAGATGCGCTTATTAATGCAAGGGCTAACTTTTCTAAGTGCAGATACCTGGTTTCAGCATCTCCTAGGGTCTGACTTACATAGTAGACAGGAAATTGTGTACCTTATTCTTCTCGAACCAACATGCCACTTACTGCTACCTCGGACACGACTAAATACAAGTATAGTGTTTCATCCTCCTTCGGATTATGGAGCAAAGGCGGGCTCAAGAGATACCGTTTCAATTCTTCCAAGTCGTGTTGACATTCCAGAGTCCATTCGAAGTTGTTCCTCTTCTTGAGTAGGGAGAAGAAATTACGACTCTAATCCGATGACCTCGAGATAAATCGGCCTAGGGTTTCTATCCGCCCAATCAGCCGCTGCACGGCTTTCACATTGTTCACCACGGTGATCTCCTTGATGGCTTTGATTTTTTTGGGGTTGATCTCGATCCCCCTGTTCGACACCATGAAGCCCAAAAATTAGCTCGATACGACTCCAAAAGCCCATTTTGGGGGGTTGAGCTTCATGTTGTACCTTCTTAGGATATCGAACGTCGCCCGCAAATGAGTCAAATGATCCTCTGTGCGCAAGGACTTAACTAGCATGTCATCAATGTAAACTTCCACAGATTTGCCTATTTGATGTTCGAACATCTTATTAACTAGGCATTGATATGTAGCTCCTGCATTTTTTAGCCCGAAGGGCATTACATTATAGAAATATGTACCATAATTCATGATGAACGAAGTCCTTTCCTGGTCCTCCGGGTTCATTTGAATTTGATTGTACTCGGAGCAAGTGTCGAGAAAGGTAAGGATCTCGCGGCCGGCCGTAGCATAGATCAATAGATCGATGTTGGGCAGTGAGAAAGAATCTTTAGGGCATTCCTTATTCAAATCTTTGTAATCTACACACATTCTAAGTTTATTCCCCTTTTTGGGGACTACTACTATGTTAGCTAGCCATTCAATGTATTTTACTTCCCTAATGGATCCTATTTTGAGACGTTTTGTTACCTCGTCTTTGATGAATGCATGCTTTACCTCAGACTGAGGTCTCCTCTTTTGTTTCACTGGCTTGAACCTGGGATCGACACTTAGTAGATGGGTGGTTATCTCCGGTGGGATCCCTGTCATATCTAAATGGTACCAAGTGAAGCAATCAATGTTATCAATAAGTTATTGAATGATTTTTTTCCTGAGTTGGGGGGTTAATCCCGTTCCCAGGTATACCTTTCATTCTAGAAGGTGCTCTATCAATACGGCCTGCTCGAGTTCTTCGACTGTGGACTTCGTTGCATTTGATTCCTCGGGGAAACAAAGGCTCGAGGGGGTGAGGAAATCTTCTTCTTTGTCATCGACCATCTGTTCATCGATCACCTGTCCTCGGGCTCAACCAAGGGTATAGACTGTGGTTGCGATTTGGCTACCTGTTCGTCCTTTGACTTCTCCAAGGTAGATGGTGTCGATACTGGTGCCAAGTCGTGCACTGCGAACATTTCTGTAGCTATATATTGCTCACCATATACCGTTTTCACGCCATCCTTTGTTGGAAATTTTATCATTTGATGAAGAGTTGATGGCACTGCCCTCATACTTGTCGCGCCCCTTTTTTTTCCCCAGGCACTCCTTTCGGGGGGCCGGTTTGAAAGGGTTTATGAAATTGGTTGAGACAACTCGTTCCTTTTGGGAAAAGGGGTTTGCATTTTTTTAAGAGTCGCCACCTAACGATTTTGAGGTGCGTTAGGGCACCTAGGGTTTCATTATAACTACGTTTGATAACCAGAGACAGAGTAAGGGCTTGAAATTATCCTAAGGGGAAGGTGCTATGCACCCCTCAGGATCCACAAGTGTGGTTCCAGGCCAAATAGCTTTTGTGAATTTTGTACAATTAGCAAATAAACAAATATGGGTCAAATAATAGGGGATTTAAGTCTAAGTACACATAGGTTTAGAAACAGTTAAATGAAAGGCTAGATTTTGAATTATGGTCTAAGCAGGTATGTCAAGTACAGATATCCTAGGTTTATTTGTAATATGGATCACATCAATGCAATACCCGGTATGACACTCCTCAAAGAGGGGCTACACGTGGTATTAGCGCACCGGTCATCATATCCATATGGTTCAAATAATGCATGGCATGCTTGGCATATGTTGTACCCAAACATGGCTGCTATTGCGCATAAATAAAGTAAACCTAGGAAGCATGTTTTCTACCCTTGATTATACTACAACATACATATCACCCTCCCATTTCACTATCCATCCCCAGAGTTGTTTTACAAATAATTATTACAGACCATTGAATATGAATTACATAACTGAAATAGAAGAAAATGAGAAGTTAACTATAGGGAGCCTACAATATAGGCCCAGATCTCCATGTACTCAATGTCAGGTATTGAGTACATGGATGTGTCAGAGTTCCCTAAGTACCTCAAGGGATCCCGGGAAGTGCTCACACCCAGATTTCATAGCCAAGATAGAGTAAGTGCAGTGTGGAATGGCCAGCCTTAGTGTGTCAAAGTTCAGAGGGAGCTCAAGGGTCCCAAAGCAATGCTCACACAACGAGGGCAGAACTTAAGAGGTCTAAGAGTAGAGTGAGAGTGCTTGACAAAGTTTGAAAACTTTGAGTAGGAAAACAATTTTGGAAAAGGGATTTAATTGAAATAGTTTTCGTAACAAAAGTTTAACTGATGAAAACAATTTGAAAGAGCATGAGCACCAATGTCAGGACCAAAACAAGTCCAACATCACACAAAAGACCAAGAATAGTCCAACAACCACAAGCAGGGGTAATGGGGTTTGAGAGACACATACAGAGCATGTGAGGGTAAGCATGTAGCATGTAGTATACAATCAAAAGTTCCTAAGGGTTTCAGGGAATTGGGGTGTAACTTGGTACAAGATCAGACTAGACATAGCATCAAACAGCTTAAGGCGGTAGAAGATGCCCTGAGCAAACTAATGTACAAACATAGGCATGGAGATTCACATAGGAGTAAGACAACTTAACATACTAGATACAACAGAGATTATAATTACATGTTGAACAGCAGAACAGTAGATAGAAAACATATCAGGAACACAATGAATTGAAATAGTAATAGAAACATGTTGGTTTGAGGACTAGAACTCTAATTAGGACATACCAGTGAAGTGAAGAAAGCAGTAACACAAAGCAGGAAGTAGGAGATGCATAATGGTTAGCCCTGGCTTGCAGCCGGCTAACTTAGAAGAATAGCAAGTAGCAACGAAGAGAGAATAGAGAGAGTTTAGTTGTGAGAGAATTATTGAATAGTTAGTTCGTCTTTGTTAAATGAGGAGTAATGTATATATATAGTTTTGAAAACAAGTAGCAAATAAGGTAGGAATCAAAGTTAACCCTTAATTAAGGGACTAAGTATCAATCAGTACAAAAATTAGCATACGTATCCCTTAATTGAAGGAATCAAGTTCAAACGGTATTATGTAGACAGCAAATAAGAAAAGGTATCATATGTGACTGCATATAGCATATAAGGAAATAACTTAGCATAGTATAAGTATGGGATATGCAATTTAGACTAGGTTCAGAATATTTCAATTAAGGAGATAATGGCATAGTTGACCAAAATAAGGGAAGGAAATAGTTTAAAGGCTGTAAATCAGTAAGGAAATCATTACAAAAGATCAATGAGAGGTATCAATTACAGGAAATTAGGGGTTTAAACATGAGTAATAATAATTCCTATGAGTACACGAAGTAAACACACAATAGGAAAGGAAAATCAGAGATTCAAGTAAAATCACATAGAATCAGGGATTCAATACGAGCACACAATAAATGATTAAAGGAACTAACAAACGAACATGATATAACAGGGAGAATCAAAGAGTCAGAAACCCTAATGATTGTAGTAGCAAGAAGTCACATAGGATTAGAGATTCATCTAAACAAAACAGTAACAACTAGAGGGATTAAACAGAGCAACTACAGCATAAGCAGAAGAAGCCAAAATCAAGAACCCTAATGAGCAAAAATAGGATAAAAATTATAGAAAACTCAGGACGTATTCATAAGAGACAAACACATATACGAATTAAAAGATTAGATCAATAAAGGCAAGCCTAAGATTATACTACAGTGTTAAAACTAAAGTTTTAACATAATAAACTATGAAAAAGAGATTTTAACAGAAACTGTTTGAAAATACGAGAAGAATCTCAGAAGAACCCTTAAACTTGAAGAAATCGTTTTTGCAGAAAAGTTTTTTTAGAAACCCTAGTTGGAAAACATAAATCGTTTTAGGGAGATGGAAAAGCCTTAAATAAAACATCAAAACAACTTGAAATATGTATAGATCTGTTACAGATCTAGAAAGATCAGGGGTTTTAGAAGTTAGGGTTTCGAAGAGAGAACCCAAAGAGGAGAGAAAAACTCAAAGTTTTACCGGTTTCCACCGAAAAGTGTAAGAACCTTACTCGGACGGCCATAGGTGGCCGGAAAATGGCATGAAGGACCATAGGTAGGAGTTGAACCGCTCCAGGTTCACCTGAGGACCTCAGGACAGTGTCAAAGCCGGCGTGGGGTGAAGCATATGCTAGGAGATGATGAGAGGCCATGGATTCCGGCGAGGGAGGTAGCCGGAGAAGATGGACAGAGTCCATAGGAGAGGAGAGAAGTGAGAAAGTTCTAGAGAGAACCAGAGATAGAGAGAAACGGAGATAGAGAGACGATTGAATGGGGAAATGCATGAGGGGGGGTAGTCGTCTAGGACTAATTAAGGTAAGGACGATTTTGGGTCGTTGATCAAAATTGATCAACGACCAGGATTCAATCAAATGTTGGGTCGGGTAGGCTTTAGAGATTTGGGCTTGGGTATTCGGCTAGATTAATTGGGTTAGGACCAGGTTTGATTAGACTAGAATTTAAACAAAGAGTGGCTATTTGTAAAATGCCCATTAAAATTAGATCAATAATTAATAAAAATAGCTAATAATTACATAAAATTAAATTTAAGGCTAAATAGGTGAAATTAAGGTAATTAACTAGTATTTGAAATATAAAATGACTAATCATTGGATTAAAATAGCACAAAATGTATAATTGCAATTATAGCCAATTAATGCCAAATTGGCTAATTTGTGAAATAATTAAATCCTAATAGGATTAAGAATGATATATTGAGCTAAGAAATATTTTGAAATTATTTGTAATGCAATTTATGAGTAATTATTGGATATAAAAGTACTGAATAAATTAGAAATAAATTGATAAACAATATGGAAAATTATGGAAAAATACCAATGCAATTAAAAATAATTTGAGGAAAAAATTGGGTATCAACAATACTATGGATCCACGGCCTTCCAAGTATAGCATTATACCTCATGTCACCTTCGATGACATGAAACTTGGTGTTTTGTATGGTTCTGGCCACGTTGACTGGGAGGATGATTTCCGCCTTCGTTGTCTCACTCGCCATGTTGAATCCATTCAAGACTCGAGAGGCGGGTATGATTTGGTCGAGCAGCCCGAGCTGCTCTACGACCCTCGACCTGATTATATTGGCTGAACTTCCTAGATCCACGAGCACACGTTTAACTTTAACTTTATTTAAAAGGATAGAAATTACCAGTGCGTCGTTGTGAGGCTAAGATAGAGCCTCGATGTTTTCCTCGCTGAAGGTAAGGATGTCTTCGGGAATATGGTCCCGAGTCCGCTTTTCCCTTGTGATGGATACTTTTGTTTGTTTGAATATGGGTCCATGTGGGACGTCGACTGATTATGTGAATGACATGTTGGGTCTCTTATAGTTCATTCTTCATGTTCGCATCTCTCTCTCGAAAATGGTTCTTGGCTCGGTCGCTAAGAAATTCTCGAAGGTGACCCTCGTTGAACAATCGAGCTACCTCCTCTCGAAGTTGTTTGCAGTCCTTGGTCTTATGACCATGAGTATCGTGATACTTGCACATCACGTTGGGATTCCTCTGAGAGGGATCAGTCTGTATGGGTTTGGGCCATCATGTGTCTCTGATCTTGCCGATGGCTGATATGATGTTTGAGGCATCGATGTTGAAGTTGTACTCTAACAATCGTGGTGCCTCCAATGGTCTCGAGTGCTTGTCAAACCTGGTTTTGCTCATGAATCCCCAGGAACTTTGGCCTCGATACACTCTTCGATCATTTCGAGGTATGTTAGCCTCGAAGTGTTTCTTCTGTCTTCGACGTATGGCTGATATCTTTCCTTGTTCAGCCTTAGCTCTCTTTTCGTATTTCTTTGTTCCTTTTCTAGTAACCTTCTTGGATAAATTGAGCCCAAGGGGGCTCCCAACTGGTCGTCCGCGACCCTAATTTTCGACTGGTACCTGTTGTGCACATCCTCCCAAGTTACGGCGGGATACTCGATCAGTTCTGCTTCAGCTGCTTCAAAAATATTGAGCTTCGTCCATTCAGCCCTTGAGTGAAGGCCTACAGCCCAGTCATCGGAGACTGGTGGTAATTTCATTCGCTCCAACTGAAAACGGGATACGAACTCCCTCAACATTTCGTTATCTCTTTGCTTAATTTTGAATACATCGGATTTCCTTGTAGCAACTTTAATGGCAACAGCATGTGCCTTTACAAATGAGTCTTCCAACATGGCAAACGAATCAATAGAGTTTGGGAGAAAGTTATGATACCACATCATGGCCCCTTTTGACAAAGTTTCTCCAAATTTCTTCAATAGAACGGACTCGATCTCATCATCTTTCAAGTCATTCCCTTTTATACCACAAGTATATGTGGTGATGTGCTCGTTGGGATCTGTGGTCCCGTTGTATTTTGGGATGTCGGGCATCCGGGAACTTCTTTGGAATGGGCTTCGGGGCTGCACTCGGTGGGAATGGTTTCTGTACAAACTTCTTTGAATCCATCCCCTTCAAAATCGGAGGCGCTCCCGATATCTGGTCAACCCTCGAGTTGTATGTTTCTACCTTCTTGTCGTTGTCTTCAATCCTTTTCCCCCTGTTTCGATCCTCTTAGTGAGTTCCTATAGCATCCTCATAATGGTGGGGTCCGTTCCTGACCCATTATTGCTCGATCTTTCTGGAGCTGGCTCAACTCGAGGAGCTGTTTCTGGCCCTGCTATGCTCAGAGTCTTTTGTTGACTCTGTAACTGAGCGATAGCAACTTGTTGTGCTTGCAACATCTCAAAAATCACTTGTAGAATAACTTCTCTTTCTTCTCGAGCATGTGTCCTTTGTGCGTTAGGTTGGTCCCCTCCGTGTACACTTCCTTCAATATCAGTGCCCAAATCGACGTGCAAAGCAATGTGTGAAACTACGTCGACAGGGTTTGGTGTTGGTGCTACCCTAAGGTTTAGCGGTGGTACACCGGCGCCTGAGGTTGTTGCATTGTTTTCTCCATGGAACCCGAGGCCGTCGTTTCCATGTGAGTTTGTTGAGTTAGACATAATTTAACCTGAAATAGAAGAATCTTTGGACAAGAAAAAGTGTGAAGAATAACGTGTGTTATCAGAGAACTAGCACCAAAAATAATCACTATTATCTTTAGCCCCACGATGGGCGCCAAACTGTTTACCTTGAAAATGGTATTAACAATTATATTTGATTTGTGGTTCAAAAAATATGTGATTTACCTTGATACTAGAGAATAACCAAGAAATATTAAGTATAAGTATGAAGAAATGAAGAACCAAACCAGCTTTGCCCAAACAGTAGGGACCTCGAGCAGACAGCCTTGGGAGTCTCGAGGTAGGTCAATAGTACTAAAGAATGAACAATAAATGAAGAACAATAAAGCTGAGGAACAATTGAAGAGCACGTTAAACGAGAAAAAGCAGAGTAGAATGTTCTATTGCCGTGAATGTTCTGTTCTTTTACGAATGATCGGGGTTCCTTTTATATAAGAGGAGAAAACCCTAATATGGTACATTTCTAATTATGACAAAGAATACTATTGGTAGAGCTGTATAACGGCCTAGTACGGACTTGTACTATTTCGTATAAATCTTATCTCATAAATCACGTCTTAACCACGTGCCCTTGAGAAATTCCCGCTTTTCTTGACTGCCATCGATTTTACACTGCCTCGAGGTAGGTTATGACGGGCCTTCGATGTACTCTCTCAAGATGTTTATACTCTTAGATCTAGAATTAATTATCTTTGACTAGGATTTATCCTTCTTCTAATCATTCGATTTAGTTTGGCAAAAAGACTTAAAACTTTCTGGTCAAACACTAACGCTTATGGGTTCGATGTTCTAATCTTTTTAAGTTACTAAGTTTTAAACTAATAACTTTTACATATTTAATGAATTTTATATGATACATACAAGATTTGAATCAAAGCTAAAGGGTTCGGCCGAACCCGCATGCGACATTGTGACTCCGCCCCTGAATCCAGATTACTTGTCTCATTACTTCAACAGACATGAGAGAGGTTGTTAATAATTGAAAAATAATAAGGTCCGTTAATGAACTTGAGTTGAATCGAGGACAAAGTTTCTTTGGGAATAATTCGAAGTTCATAGTTGGTCGAAAATAAGTGGGTCTAAATTACACCAAAATGTGAGAAAATTCTCTGTATGATTTGGCGGAAAAATTTCATTCGGGTAACATTAAATTTTCTTGATTTTTTTAACATTTTTTTTTTTGTTGTTCTTCTAAGAAGAGGGTATCATGTTCTTTTTCTTGTTGATTGATTCCTATTTACTTTAGCACCATCGAAATCTTCTGTCTGTGGAGATGAGAGTTTTCCGGCAAAGTAGTAGCGATCGACGAAATGGGGTTGAAGGAGGAAAAAAAGAGATAAAAAGATATTTTGTAGGCGTTTGGACATAAGAATTGTAAAAATTTGAAAAAATAGTGGAAAAAAATTTCAAGTAAAAATGATATTTGAAATTTATTAGAATTGTGTTTGGACATAAATTTTAGTTTGGGTTTTTTTTGAAGTTTTGTGAATGATTTGAGTGAAAATTTGAAAAATAGTATTTGCATTTTTTCAAATTTTCGAATATTTTCAAAATACATATTCAAGTGAAAATTGAAAATTTTATAAACAAACGGGTACTTTATATACCTTCTGCTAGCTTTCAAAGGGATATTAAGGCCTCATTTGTTTTTATTAAGATTAAGACGTCTGAATCTGAATGCACGTCTGAATATTAAGATATGGTATATAGCTCTGAACACTAATGATTAAGACTGTTTGTTTTTCAACATCTGAATATGTATAATTTTTCTATTTTAAACATAACAAATATAAAATTCAGAAAAAGTGATTAAAACTTATCCAACAAATTAATAAATTACTCAAAACTAGTTCTAACTTAAATGCCCAAATATTAGAGTATTTGAGATCAAGTTTTAACATTCAAACACCGAAAGATAATTTCAAATTACTAAAACACAAAACTCTCAAGTATTTCCTCTTCGTTGTATTAGTTTGAGTGCAAGTTGCTCGTGCATGTCATTCATTATCTCAGAATCTTCAACTGTCTAGCTAGGTCCATTAGTTTCATCTCATACTGCTTCTTGTTGTTGTTCTTCGTCAAATATTATTTGAGGCAAATCAAACTGATTAAACAAATCATCATTGATGCACTCCTTTCTGATAAAATTATGAACTGCAAAACACGCAATAACTACATCTCTTTGAATATCAATAGGATATGGAGGCATCTTGTCCAATGTCTGGAATCTTGCTTTCAGTACTCCATAAGCACGTTCGATTAAGACTTCACCAAGCACGCAAGAGGAACACAACTTGTCAAGGAAAACATTTATAATATGATTTTTTTTACAAGTATAGACGTCAGATAAAAGTGAATATTTTTCTCAAAACAGAATAAAATGAATAATGTATTTATACTGTAGAATGTTGTTTTGTGAAGTATAGCACGTTAGATGAAGCGAACACAAGGATCATGAATAAAGCTTCCACCCTTGTGAAGTCCCTATCCTTAAATAGACAAGTTGAGTTATCTTAACTAAAGCAAATTCCCTCCCTTCTACTATCTAATATCTATGTTGTCCACCACTCACTCCCCAATACAAACTATATATAAAAGCTAAGTGTTAATCTGCTCGTAAATAAAACTCGCTTAAGCTCTTTAGATTTGCTGAGATTTTAACAAATCTTTGAAGCTGGTCTAGTAACGTCTCAGTACATTTCTTTCTCACTTATTAATTTCTCCTAATTAAAAAAAAACTATATAAAAGCTACAGCCAGAGCAGCAGCACATGGCCATTGGCCAGCAAGAAAATAGGCTTTAAAATGTGAAATAGAAGCAATTATTCCTACTATCTTGCTAATTGCACAAACACCGAAACACAGTGTTCATAAGAGAGTTCAAAAATCATTCCAGATATACACATGGAATCCTATATTTCCAACAATTAAAATAGTATTCATCAAAGAGAGTCTATCTTGCAATTCTAATACACCACCTAATTCACAATATATAGATATTTATGAAGTTCTTTAGCATTTTAATAAATCAAATTTGGATAACAAAATTTCACATAGTTCTTTGTGAAAACAAGTCGTCACCAAAAATATAATGAATATGACAAATTAATAAATGAAATACTTGTAAAAGTTTTGAAATCTTAACCGTTCAAACTCTTCACGGGGAAAGGATTTGAGTAGCGACTGATATTTGGAGAGAGAGAAAGAAAGAGACGTGGGAAAAAAGAAGAAGCATGAAGTTTTGGGAAATATAAAAACGTGTTTTAAAGGGTCTGGACGCTATTAAGACTAGGTTTAACGTCTTACCGATCCAGACCAATTCAGACCAGTTGAGACGCCAAAAAAAAAGCAGAAAGACAAAACAAATGCCCTTAATGGGCTTAGGTCTGTATCATTCAAATTCAGACCCTCATTAAGTGCAAACAAAAAAAGCCTAAATCACTGAAATAAAAATAGAGGGATAAAAGTCCACCCGTAAAGTAACAGTAAAAAAATGAATTTTTGGGACTAGCTAGTTTGGGGAGTAATTTATATATTATCCCTAATTGATACAATTAAATATATTACAACGAGACATCACCTTTTTGAAATAGAACACACATAAATAAACACATATATGATTGATGGTGAGAGCACTCTGTCGCCAATTTATGTACAAAGTCTCACTTACTCTCGCTACTAGAAAACTGTCAAAATTCGTCTAGAGTATACCGATCGAAATTGGTTAAAAAACAAAAACGATCGAAATCGATTGGAAACCAAGTAAATTGATCTAAAAATTTAAATAACAAATTGAACGTAGATATACCGATCAATATAGATAGTCCCCCCGACGCTCGGACATATTGACGGCCTTAGTAAATTAAATATTGAATTTTAATGTGGGAGCGATCGAGTCTAAGTATCGACAACACGCTATAACATATTTAAAAATAAATATATAGTGCTATAAGATATAGTGCTATATTAGAACTTAAGTTGTAGCAACAACAACATATACTTATCAAAGCACATGATTGGGTATATATATATATATGTGTGTGTGTGTGTGTGTGAGAGAGAGAGAGAGAGAAAGTGTGTGTGTGGAAGGTCGCCCGTTGTTACGTGTCATTCTTGAGATGGGAAAGCTCGGAAGTATTTTAATAGGGCGTACGCGGATTTTGCTAGTGAACCGGAAAATATTCGATTGGGTTTATGTACTGATAGTTTCACGCTATTTTCTATTTCTGCAACATCATATTCTATACTGGCCAGTCTTTATTACCCTGTCTAATCTTCTGCCTCACATGTTTGGTCTTCCGCCATTTTCCTTTTTGCCTTTACATGGTTCTACGTTGTTTGTTTTTTCCCCTTCCGTGAGGTTACAGTCTTTACTCTTCGGTCTACATTTAATTTTATCGAATACAACTCCTTAAAACTTTGTGATTTTTACACCAATGAAGAGGTTGGCTGACACAAAACTGGTTAGTGAATGAATGACTTATTTATTGTTTGAAGGATATTTTAGTCTCTCAATATTTTGAGGTTAGTTTTGTCTTTTAACTTTCACTTTGAGGTTTCACTTATCCTAATCAAATTTTTAAAAATTACCCCTTGATCTGTTTGGTTTGATTTGGTTTGGTGTTGAGGGAAAAAATCCGACCATATTTGGTTTTTGGTTTTAACCAAAAAAAAGTCTAATCGAACCAAACCAATCCGACATTATATGTATAGAAGTTTTAAATATATTTAATACATAAAAATATTTATGGTAATGTGTAGTTTATAAATATTTCTGAAGCTTTTTCGTAGTTTTATCTTTTAACGTATTCTTTCAAGCTTGGGCTTATAATTTTTGGATGCTCCAATAAGTTTTATAGTACATAAACGTTAGTAACTCAAATAAATCTTAAACTAAAATCAAATCAATACTAATGCTAATTAAAGATATTCAACTCGATTGTACTATGAATGAAAATAGTGTTGGATATCTATTTTTTAGTTTTTCCATTGTTTAGATAAAATGTATAACTTATTTTTCTTTTAGTGGTTAGTCATGTAAATAATAATACTTATTAGTCATAATTTTAAATTGTGTTTGTTTACATTATGACTTATTAATAATATTTATTTTATGCGATTATTATCTTTATTGTTGAATATTTTAGTATAATGCCATGACTCATCTCATATTTATGTTATTTATTGGAAACACCTTATATAGTTCTGTCTTACTAGGATTAAATAAATATGTGGAGCACAAATTTTACATTTTGTGCTATGAAGACTTTATGGAAAAAAATGAAAAAATTCGGAATCCCGAAAAACCCGAGACTAAAAACCCGACTTTTATTGGTTTGGTTTGATATTTAATTTTAATAACCCTGGTTTGGTTTGGTAATTAGAAAATTCGAACTAACCCGACCTATGTACACCCCTACTTGTGATAATGGGTTTGGAATTGGTTTAAAATTTTATTTATTTTCAACCATATATGCACCATAGAATTTAGTGGATCTATTTATCGTGTATTATATGCAACTGATCATCGTGTATGTATATGTATATTCGAATATATTTTGTTATTGTCTGGTTAGTATATAGTTCGATCGACTAACTTAAGAGTACACAATGCGTAGGCATTCGATTAAAGCAAAGTTGAATTCGATAATATAAAGTCTCCAAGGAACTTCAACTTCTATCACTAATACTTGCAAAATTTTCATTACCTTCGGTGCAACGAATTCATTAGAGATGGAATGTTGTAAATACTTTTAGAATTTAGACAAACTACTTAATTAAGATTCTTCAATTTACTATACTTTGTTTACTAACCGTTGTATGATTTTAATATTTTTTTTCTCTTGTTTTTTTCCAATTAAGAAAGTAGGTAAATATCAATAATTTAAAAAATAATAGGTCAAGAAAAAGAATAAGTGACTTAACTAAAATGATTTGGGAGATTTTGGGTCACCTGACTGACTGAGGGGTAATTTTTAAAGGTTTACTGATGGTAGGAGTAAATTTAGTCGGATAGTATGATAGGGATAAATTTGGTTGGATCGTATAACGGAGGTTAAATGTAGACATTATTCGAAAATAGAGGGATATATTTGACTCTTTTCCTTTAAAATTATTAGGGCACTCATCTACGAAAAAAATGTATCCACACCCGATGTATACACCAAATCTAGTTAAATTAATCATTAAAAATAAACTAACATCTACTAGAGTTTTTTTTAATAAAAATCTTAAGAAAAGGTAATAAACAGACGTAATATAACTGTTTACTCTTTGTGTTTTTTCGGTTTTAATTTTTTAAGTCTTTGGTTAAGCTTATTAAACTTATCTAAAGGGACAGTGGTATAATATGATGGTATTTATAAAGGAGCTCTTAGACATCTTAAATAACCTTACAGGACGCGTCTGTCACGATCCCAAATCTTAATCGGTTGTGATGGCGCCTATCATGAAACTAGGCTAGCCAACAATCACATATTTATATTTTCTTTTCGAAATTTTCCCAAATCATTAATAACATTTCATAAAACGTGTATAAATTTCTGAATCAGTAAGCAAAACAAAATAAGCTAAACAGTGTACAACCATTCCCAAAATCTGGAGCCAACAGGTCATAAGCATCTAACAATGATATCACGAACACTATTGTCATAATATAAGTCTCGGAACGAAGAACTAAGTACAAAATAAGAAAGGGAAATAGAGATGATGTGGATGCTAGGCAGCTACCTCAATATCCCAACTCTGGCTCCGCACTGAAATAAGATGGCTAACGCTCGGTACCAGCACCTGAATCTGCACGCAGAGGTGCAGGGAGTAATGATGAGTACACCAACTCAATAGTAATAAAAATAAATCAAGTCTGAACAGTAAGAAAACACATAGGAACAAATCACCAAATCACAATGGATAAAACATTGATTTCCGACAGTGTAAACATTTAGTCAAATATGCTTTAAAAACCAGTTTCGGTAAAAATCCTTTGAACAGGTGTGATTCCAAGTGATTTCAGTAAAATAATCAAAAGTATTAGTTTAAGGATGAAATGAATCATAAATAGTTACTCGTGTAAAACAATTGTCATATACCGCCCCTCGGGCAAATCATTCACTCAGATTACCTCACAAATCACTCAGCATCAGCCCCTCGGGCAACCTCACAGTCACTCATCCCCCCCCCAATCACTCGTCACTCGGCACTCGCACTCAGTAGGTACCTGCGCTCACTGGGGGTGTACATACTCCGAAGGGGCTCCTACGACCCAAGCTCTATAAACAGCCAAATCATGGTATCAATCACTCTAGCACTCGGCCTCTCACATATCATAACCGTGTAACATACTGCGGCGTGCAGCCCGATCCAAAATATCCTCACAATATTGGCTCTCGACCTCACTCAGTCAGAAACTCTCAAAAATGCCACTCGGGCCATAAATAAACGGGGTTCTCGGCCCAAAACAGTATTTTATATCATGAAATAAACGAGTTTAGAGTCCAAAAACCTTAACTCAATGAAGAACTATCGATTTCCCTCTTCAAAATCCCTTCAAAAGCTTCAAACTCGTATGACAATGGTGAAAAGAAGACCAAAATTCGCTAAGGACACTTTTTATATTTTCTGCCCAGGTATTTCCGCACCTGCGGTCAAAATCTCACACCTGCGGTCCCAGGTGCGCACTTGCGGACCCGCACCTGCGGTCCTAGGTGCGCACCTGAGAGAGTTCATTAAACATCGACCTTCCGCACATGCGACTCCGCAGGTGCGGTCCCACGTCCGCATCTGCAGCCTTTCACTGACCCAACCAATCTCTGCATTTGCGGAGTCTTGTCCACTTCAGCGGGCCCGCACCTGTGGTCCCATCCGCAGGTGCGGTCACACCAGCAAAAGGACAACAAAAGTTGTTTTGCTGCAAATTCCAAGTCCAAACCTTCGTTAACCATCCGAAATCAATCTCGAGCCCCTCGGAGCCCCCAACAAAAGATACCAACAAGTCATAAATGATCATTCGGACTTAGTCGCACCCTCGGAACACCCAAAATAACATCAAAACACTAAATTCACCTCGAATTCAAGCCTATGAACTTTGAAACTTCTAAATTTCGGCAAAGACGCCGAAACCATCCAAAACACATCTGATTGACCTGAAATTTTGCACACACATCCAAAACGACACTACGAACCTGTTCCAACTTCCGGAATTCCATTCCGACCCCGATAGCCTATTTTTCACTGCCGACCAGAAATCGCCAAAAACTAACTTTCGCCAATTCAAGCCTAATTCTACACCGGACCTCCAAACTACATTCCGAACACACTCCTACGTCCTAAATCACCTAACGAAGCTACCCGAGCCATAAAATCCGCATTCCGAGATCGTTTACCAAGAAGTCAACCCCCATTTGACTTTTCTAACTATAAGGCTACTTTAAGAGACTAAGTGTCTCAATTCTCACTACCACCACTCCGAACCCGAACCACCCGACTCCAACACATCACAAATGTATAACCAGGCAAAAATAGAAATAACTGTGCAAATTCTACGGTACAACCGACCAGGTCGTTACATTCTCCCCTTCTTAAACAAACGTCCATCCTCGAACGGGTCTAGAAACATACCTGGAGTCTCAAACAAGTGAGGATATCTGCTCCGCATCTCCCGCTCGGTCTCCCAAGTAGCCTCCTCCACTGGCTTCTCTCTCCACTGCACCTTCACTGAAGTTATATCCTTAGTTCTCAACTTTCTGACCTAACGACCCAAAATAGCCACTAGCTCTACCTCATATCACATATCACCCTCGAGCTAAACTATGCTGAAGTCTAAAACATGAGATGGGTCACCAATATACTTCCGGAGCATCGAAACATGAAATATCAGATGAACACCCGATAGGCTGGGTGGCAAATCAAGTCTATAAGCCACCTCCCCAATCTTCTAAAGCACCTCAAAATGCCTAATGAACCGGGGACTCAGCTTTCCCCTCTTCCCGAACCTCATAACACCCTTCGAGGGCGACACTTTCAGGCTTTCAGTAGTACCTTCTCTTCCTCCATGAAAGACACATCCCGAACCTTCCGGTCCGCATAACTCTTCTGCCTAGACTGCGCTGTGCGATGTAACTTCACTTTATCCAACGCATCCTGGACCAAGTCTGTGCCCAATAGCCTATCCTCGCCCAGCTCAAGCTAACCAATCGGAGACCTACACCTACTACCATATAAAGCCTCATACGGAGCCATCTGAATATTTGACTGGTAACTATTATTGAAAACAAACTCCGCGAGTGGAAGAAACTGGTCCCATGAACCCCCAAAATCAATGACATAGGCCCGCAACATGTCCTCCAAGATCTGAATAGTCCGCTCCGACTGCCCGTCGGTATGAGGATGAAACGTTGTGCTCAACTCAATCTGAGTACCTAACTCCCTCTGCACAGCTCTCCAAAACTGAGATGTGAACTGAGTACCTATGTCGGAAATGTTAGAAACTGGAACCCCATGCAACCGGACAATCTCCCTGATGTAAATCTCAACTAACCGCTCCGAAGAATAAGTAGTACCAACAGGAATGAAGTGCGCGGACTTGGTCAGCCGATCCACAATGACCCATATAGCATCAAATCTCCTCGACATCCGTGGAAGCCCCACTACAAAGTCCATGGTGATCCGCTCCCACTTCCACTCCGGAATATCTAACCTTTGAATCAATCCACCTGGCCTCCGGTGCTCATACTTGACCTGCTGGCAGTTGAGACACCGGGCTACATACTCAACAATATCTCTCTTCATCCTCCGCCACCAATAATATTGTCTCAGATCCTGGTACATCTTCGCGCCACCCAGATGGATGGAATACGGCTGGCTATGAGCCTCTGCTAAAATCAACTCTCGAAGCCCATCCACATTGGGCACGTAAATCCGGCCCTGCATCCCCATAACCCCATCATCACCAATAGTCACATCCCTGGTATCACCTCGACTGACCCTGTCCTGAAGGGCTAGCAAGTGTCGGTCATCATACTGGCCTGCTCTAATCTGATCATAAAGAGAAGACTAGGAGGCTACGCGAGCCAATACCCGTGGAGGCTCTGACAAATCCAATCTCACCAACTGACCCGCTAAAGCCTGAACATCAAGTTCTAAAGGTCGCTCTGCTTCTGAAAGGTAGGCTAGACTCCCCAAACTCTCTGCTCTGCGACTCAGTGCATCGACCACTACATTGGCCTTCCCCGGATGATATAGAATAGTGAGATCATAATTCTTGAGAATCTCCAACCACCTCCTCTAACGCAAATTCAAGTCCTTCTACTTCAGCAGATACTACAAACTACGGTGATCAGTGAAAACCTCACAATGTACCCCATACAAATAATGACGCCAAATCTTCAAAGCGTGAACAATGGTTGCTAGCTAGAGATCATGCACATGATAGTTCTTCTCATGAGTCTTCAACTGGCGCGAGGCATAGGCAATCACCCTACCCTCCTGCATCAAAACACAACCAATGTCTATCCTCGAGGCATCACAATACACAGAATAAGAACCTGAAGCTGCTAGCAATACTAACACTGGAGCTGAGGTCAAAGCAGTCTTGAAATTCTGAAAGCTCTCCTCACACTCGTCCGACCACCTGAATGGAGCACCCTTCTGGGTCAATTTGGTCAAGGGTGAAGCAATAGAAGAAAACCCATCCACAAAGCGACGGTAATATCCCGCCAAACTAAGGAAACTCCTAATCTATGTAGTTGAGGACGGTCTGGGCCAACTCTGCACCGCCTCTATCTTCTTCGGATCAACTTGAATACCCTCACTGGACACCACGTGCCCCAAGAAAGCTACTGAGCCAAGCCAAAACTCACACTTGGAGAACTTTGCATAAAGTTTTTCCTCTATCAACCTCTGCAACACAACCCTAAAATGCTGAGCATGCTCCTCCTGGCTACGAGAATACACCAGGATGTCATCAATGAACACTATGACAAAGGAGTCCAGATACGGCTGAAACACGATGTTCATAAAATGCATGAACGCGTCTGGGGCATTGGTCAGCCCAAATGACATAACAAGAAACTCATAATGACCATATCTGGTCCTAAAGGCAGTCTTCGGGATGTCAGAGTCCCAAATCTTCAAATGATGATACCTGGATCTCAAGTCAATCTTAGAGAACAGTGTGGCTCCCTGAAGCTGGTCAAACATATCATCAATACGAGGCAAAGGATACCGGTTATTCACCATAACCTTGTTCAGCTGACGATAGTCAATACACATGCGCATAGAACCATCCTTCTTCTTCACAAACAACAACGGTGCACCCTAAGGTGACACACTAGGCCGAATGAACCCCTTATCTAGGAGTTCCTGAAGTTGTTCTTTCAATTCCTTCAACTCCGCTGGTGCCATACGATAAGGTGGAGTATAAATAGGCTGAGTGCTTGGCACCAGATCAATACCAAAATCAATGTCCATGTCAGGTGGCATGCCTTGCAGGTCTGCAGGGAACACGTCCGGAAAATCACGGACCACAGGAACAGAATCAACAGCAGGAGTCTCACCACTAACATCCCTCAAAAAAGCCAAATAAGATAAACATCCCTTCTCAACCATACGTTGAGCCTTAAGGTAAGAAATCACCTTGCTAGGCACATACTCAGTAGAACCTCTCCACTCAACCCTCGGAACCCTAAGCATAGCCAAGGTCACGGTCTTAGCGTGACAAACAAGAATAACATGACATGGAGATAGCCAATCCATGCCTAGTATCACATCAAACTCAACCATGCTGAGTAACAGTAGGTCCACACGGGTCTCCAGACCCCCAATAGTTATCACACATGACTGATACACACGGTCTACAACAATAGTATCACCCACCAGATTTGACACACGTACAGATATAACTAAAGACTCACGGGGCGTATCTAGGAAATGTGAAAAATAAGACGAGACATATGAATATGTAGAACCAGGGTCAAATAAAGCCAAAGCATCGCTGTGACATACTGAGATAATACCTGTGATCACCGCATCGGAGGCCATAGCATCTGGCTTGGTTGGAAGTGCATAGATACGGGCATGACCTCCATCGGCTCGGCCTCCCCCTCTAGGGCGGCCCCTAGTTGCCTGACCCCCACCTCTAACTGCCTGGGCGGGTGGTGAAGTGACTGGAGCTGAAGTCGATGGCTGACCCCTCTGTTGAGAAGAACTACCAGGACGACGAGGACACTGCCTCCATACATGTCCAAACTCTCCACACTCAAAGCAACTCCCTGGAGCTGGAGATGGGGACTGAAGGGAACCCCTGGAACCAGAATAACCGCCCGAAGAACCATGCATAGAAGAACCCTGGAATGATGATGCTCTGGAGGAACTCTGAGCTGGAAGGGAACTAAATGAACAACAGCCCGGATGAGAGTTGCGGAGACCCTGCCCCGAAGATGCGCCCCTATAAGCTGGGTGAACTGGCTGAGAAGGCCTAAATGGGCGACCTCTATTGTGCTAAAACTACCCTCTGGAAGGGGTGCCACTGAAACTGCCAGATCCACGAGGCCTCTTGGCCTCCCTCTCCTCTCACTCCTAACGGCAAACAGACTCAATATCTCAAGCAATATCAACAACCTGCTCGAAGGTAGCACCTGATACTCTCTCCCTAGTCATCAAAATATGGAGCTGATAAGTGAGGCCATCCACGAACCTCTTGATCCTCTCCCTATCAGTAGGTACTAACTCAGCAGCATGACGAGCCAACTCTAAAAAACGCATCTCATACTGCGTCATTGATAACTCTACCTGACGTAGTTGCTCAAACTGTCTGCGTTGCTCCTCTCTGTGAGACTGAGGAACATACTTCTCCAAGAAGATGATGGAGAACTGCTGCCAGGTAAGGGGTGTTGAACCAATAGGCCTATGCCTCTCAAAAGACTCCCACCAAGTGAAAGCAGCACCAAAAAACTAAAATGTAGCAAACGAGACCCCACTAGTCTCCAAAATCCCAGCAGTACGAAGTATCCTCTGACACTTATCCAGAAAATCCTAGGCATCCTCGCCCTCTGCGCCACTGAATGTAGGAGGCTGAAGTCTACTAAACCTCTCCAGCATGTGCTGCTCATCCTCGGGCATAACTGGAACCACATAGACCTGAACTGGAGCAACCGGCTAGGGTGGAACTGCCCCCGGTGTCTGAAGGACCTGTACAACCTGTTGTGGTGTCCGGGCAGCTGGAGTCTGAGTGTCTCCCCCGGCCTGAGATGTAGCGGCAGTGGTAGATACAGCAACTGCCTGAGCAAGGCTAGTACATACTGTCAAAATCTAAGCCAGGGTCTCCTAAAGACCCGGAATAACAATGGGCACTTCCAGTGCCTGAGCCTGCTCCGCTGGAATACCCGCGACGGGAACCTGATCCTGAATAGTAGGGGGATCCACCGGAACTGCCCCGGCTGCTGTGCGGGCTGGTCCCCTACCTCTGCCACGGCCTCGACCTCTTGCTGGTCTAGCTGGTGTCTGGTCACCCTGATCAGTAGCGCGTGTCCTCACCATCTGTGAGAGAATGAAACAACAGAAGTTTAGATTTCCATAATCAATAGAATGGCACAATAGAGTTCAAGAAAATGAGATTTTTCCTAGGAGTTCTGCAGCTTCTCAAAGATAAGTACAGACGTCTCCGTACCGATCCGCAAGACTCTACTCAACATGTTCATCACTGTTGAGTCCTATGTAACCTAGGTCTCTGATACCAACTTGTCACGACCCCAAATCCTAACTGGTCATGATGGCGCCTATCATGGAACTAGGCTAGCCAACAATCACATATTTATATTTTCTTTTCGAAATTTTCCCAAATCATTAATAACATTTCATAAAACGTGCATAAATTTCTGAATCAGTAAGCAAAACAAAATAAGCTAAACAGTCTACAACCATTCTCAAAATTTGGAGCCAACAGGTCATAAACATCTAAGAATGATATCACGAACACTACTGTCATAATACAAGTCTCGGAAAGAAGAACTAATTACAAAATAAGAAAGGGAAATGGAGATGATGTGGACGCTGGACAACTACCTTAATATCCCAACTCTTGCTCCGCACGGAAATAAGATGGCTAACGCTCGGTACCAACACCTGAATCTGCACGCAGAGATGCAGGGAGTAATGATGAATATGCCAATTCAGTAGTAATGAAAATAAATCAAGTCTGAACAGTAAGAAAACACACAGGAGCAAATCACCAAATCACAATGGATAAAACATTGATTTCCGACAGTGTAAACATTTAGTCAAATATGCTTTAAAAACCAATTTCGGTAAAATCCTTTGAACAAGTGTGATTACAAGTGATTTTAGTAAAATAATCAAAAGTATTAGTTTAAGGATGAAATGAATCATAAATAGTTACTCGTGTAAAACAATTGTCATAAACCGCCCATCGGGCAAATCATCACTCGGAATCATTCACTCATCATACCTCACAAATCACTCAGCATCAGCCCCTCAGGAAACCTCACAGTCACTCATGCCTCCTAATCACTCGGCACTCGGCACTCGGCACTCGCACTCAGTAGGTACCTGCACTCATTGGGGGTGTACAGACTCCGGAGGGGCTCCTACAGCCCAAGCGCTATAAATAACTGATGTTTTATATGTCAATACCACACAAGAAGGGGGGTGATTTGTGTGGTGTCCAATTTTTGAGTGCAATCTCTATAGAAGAACCTGGTTCTTCTTGGTGTTCCAACTTCTACAGTTTGCGGAAAAGTAATTGCAGAATTTAAAGAACACAACAATTTTACGTGGAAAACACCTGGCTCAAAAGGTGAAAAAATCACGACCTACTTCTCAGTAGGACTTTCCCAAACTCTTCACCTTGTCAATGAGCCAAACAACATTTACAAAATAAACTCTTTTGTAAACTTAAGGATTAACTCTAATCCCTTTATGGCAAACTAGCCTCTAGCTATTTGCGACAAACTTCAAGTTAGCTATAACTTGAACACTCAGTACCTATTACAATTGCTTCTAGATAAAGCTAAAAGATACAATGTGTAATCACCTACTACAACCAACTAGACTCAAAAGACAACAGATGGAACTTGTTCTTCTAGCTGGTTCAAGTAGCTTTTATGTCGCACAAGGATTCTGCTTGCAAAATTGCTTTGATAATTTTGCTTTCAGTTCTTGTTTCACTTCTGTGTTTGTGCGTCAATTCTTCAGCAGGAATGATTCAACATTTTATAGAATCAGTAGTTGAGATGTTGTTGTTCAGTTCTAATGCAACTCTTCCTTGTTGGAAGAGTTTGTGTTTATCTCAACTTTCTTGATCTTGATTCTGTCCTACCTGAAATTGAACTCCATCTTCTTATCAATTTTCAACCTTTTCGCCTAGCAGATAACCTCTTAATTCACAGATAATGTTTATCTCCTGTGCATGGACGCTTCTCGTACCAATGGGTCTGTTTGACTATGTTTGCCCTGATGGACCTGGTTCAACTGGGTTGGCATTTGTCAATCTTCAAAACCATGCAGTGACATGACTCAACAACAACCAAATCATGGCATCAATCACTCTATCACTCGGCCTCTCACATATCAGAACAGTGTAACATGTTGCGGCGTGCAGCCCGATCCAAAATATCCTCACATTATTGACTTTCGGCCTCACTCAGTCAGAAACTCTCAATAATGCCACTCGTGCCATAAATAAACGGGGTTCTCGACCCAAAATAGTATTTTATATCATGAAATAATATCAGCAAGTCTGAGTATCAAAATAGTTTAACATGAATGACTGAGTGTAAATCATAATTGCCGCGGCGAGGAGTATCAGAAAACAGCCCCCAAGGGGTTTAAACAGATCCGCACGAGGCCCCAAACATGGCTTACAGCCCAAATATATCAAAAACATGAAAATACGATTTATCATGTGATTTAAAAGCAGTTCCGCAACTCAATAGTTGCCTCGGGAAGAACAAATTTCAAAATCCCCAACCAGTACACGCCTCACACTCTTCATCCAGTGTGTGCTTCACGTCAAAATAGTGAAAAGATGTTAGGTCCGGGGTTTTATACCCTCAGGACAAGATTTATAGTCATTACTTACCTCAAACCAGCCCGAAAGCTACTCCGCAATGCTTTTGCCCCTCGAATCGGCTCCCAAAAGCTCCGAATCTATCAAAATCAGATTTACAACATCAATATATGCTAGGGAAACGAAACTCAGTCGAAAACTATCAAATTTAGGCACAATTCCCGAAATTGGCCAAAACCCGGCCTCCGAGCCCACATCTCGGAACTCGATAAATTTTATACCATAAGGATCCTCATTCTCCCACGAGTCTATACATACCAAGAATACTGAAATCGGAGTCCAAATGACCCCTCAAATTTCTATTTTAAGGCCTCTTAAACTCAAGCCCTAATTACCCATTTTTGCACTGATTTTCATCAAATTTACACCACTAATCAGACCTTTAATCATATATAAATGAGTTTAGAGTCCAAAAACCTTACCTCAATAAAGAACTATCGGTTTCTTTCTTCAAAAGCTTCAAACTCGTATGACAATGGTGAAAAGAAGACCAAATTTTTTATATTTTCTACCCGGGTATTTCCGCACCTGCGGACCCGCACATGCGACTCAATTTTCGCACCTGCGACTCCGCAGGTGCGGTCCCACGTCCGCATCTGCGGCCTTTCACTGACCCAGCCAATCTCCGCATCTGCGGAGTCCTGTCCGTTTCTGCGGGTCCCCATCCGCAGGCGTGGTCACACCAGCAAAAGGACACCAACAGGTATTTTGCTGCAAATTCCAAGTCCAAACCTCTGTTAACCATACAAAATCAATCCCGAGCCCCTCGGGGCCCCAACCGAAGATACCAACAAGTCATAAATGATCATTCGGACTTAGTCGCACCCTCGAAACACCCAAAATAACATCAAAACACTAAATTCACCTCGAATTCAAGCCTATGAACTTTGAAACTTCTAAATTTCGCCAAAGATGCCGAAAACATCCAAAACACATCCGATTGACCTGAAATTTTGCAGACACATCCAAAACGACACTACGAACCTGTTCCATTTTCCGGAATTTTATTCCGACCCCGATAGCCTATTTTCCACTGCCGACCGGAAATCGCCAAAAACTAACTTGCGCCAATTCAAGCCTAATTCTACACCGGACCTCCAAACTACATTCTGAACACACTCTTACGTCCCAAATCACCTAACTAAGCTACGCGAGCCATAAAATTCGCATTTCGAAACCGTTTACCAAGAAGTCAACCCCCAGTTGACTTTTCCAACTATAAGGCTACTTTAAGAGACTAAGTGTCTCAATTCTCACTACCACCACTCCGAACCCGAACCACCCGACTCCAACACATCATAAACCACTAAACTATGCATAACCAGGCAGAAACAGAAATAACTGTACAAATTCTACAGAACGACCGGCCGGATCGTTATAGTGTCCTTCGAAAGCTAAGTTTTTTTTGTAGTCAACTTCCTTCCTACGTGTTAGAGCTAAGTAGAAAAGTTATCATGTTGCCTTGTTTAATGCCTTTAACAGTGATTAATTTTGTGTTTCATATCTAATTTTTATGTTAAAGAAGAGTTGAATGATATGCTATAAGTTTGTGTGGAAAGGTAGAAGCTGGTATATTTTTGGCTTTATAAAATCCTGAAAAAGCCAATGCGGGTGTACTTGTTGCAGAAATTTATTTAAGAAGAAAGAAGAAGAGTTTGGGTGCTTAATGGGAAATATGTTAGCCCCGATTTGCTCGCTAACGATAGTGTCTTCCTTTCGATATATTTGTCGTGGAACAGTGGAAATTGCTAGAAAATATTTAAAATTATTATTATTATCATTTAAGATTATATAAAAAAATTAGATGAAGTTAACTATGATTAAATGCTACTACTTATATAAGTAAATAAGGTGACAAAATATCATTTAATTATTGGCTTGGTATATATATATGGGCAATGGGATGCATGTAAATTTCCCCCCTCATTTAGAGTCCCGCTGAAAAGCACCGCAGGAGTAAAAAGGAAACGCCTTCTGAAATTACGGAACTACCCCTAAATTAAACCTTCCTTTTCCTTGTTATATAAGTAACTCCAACTCATATATAGTCCTATTGAATTCTCAATTACCGAAATCTCTCCGCTTAGCCGCCGATCGTACAGTCAGAGTTCTTGCAATGACTCTACTCACTCCTCATCCGGTAGGTGTAGTTATCTTTCTCTTCATTCCTCTGTTAATTTTGCTCTGTGAATTCATTGGCTGTTTTATTGCCTGTTTGACCAAGTTTTTAATTGATGTTTGGCTAATTAATTTGACATAAACTAATTAGTGGTTGACCAATTTTTTAAAAGTATTTTTAAGTGTTCTTTTTTGTAAGTTCCTTTGAGGAGAAATACCTTTTCATGCCTTTACTCAAAAGTATTTTTTTATTCTAAAAGATTTGGCAAATAACCTTTTTAACTTTAGAAAAAAGAAAACACTTACGGCAAAAAAGAAACTTGGCCAAACAGTTTGTTACTCGACTTTGCGTATTTTTTGTTTTAAGGTAGCTTTGCATGGTGTTGTTTTGAAAATATAGGTGCTAAATATAGGGTGTGTTTGGTTACCACAAAAAAAAATTATCCGGAAAATATTTTCTTTGGAAACAAGTGGTTTTCTTACTTATTTTGGTAAGTGTTGTCCAAAAGTGTTTTTTGTCCAATCCATCAGAATACTATGGGGGTGGGAGTGACGGTGTAGTGGGGTGGTAGCTGGTGGGGCAGCAGGTAAGGGTGGGAGTGGGG